>VZTJ01006146.1:375430-421616 GCA_013397795.1 Orthonyx spaldingii | reverse complement strand
AAAAAGGAACAACACAAGTCAGAGAGTCTGCAAAATCTTATAAACTTTTATTAGTAAATTATACACACAACATGGAAATTTGTACATTAGTCCCTTCTCTTTTAGTATGAAAACATGGTGGAGGATTTCGTATAAGGGATAGGGTAAAAGAGGAGAGAGAGAGAGAGAGAGAGAGAGAGAGAGATAAAAGAGAGAGAGACGGGAAGAAAGAAAGGTCACCAGTCCTAGCTACAGCATTGACCCCGCTAATGGGGTGTTCATGGTCCTCAGGGAAGCACCTTTTTATTTATGTTTCCCCACCCCAGAGCTGAGTTTCTGACTCATGTTAATAAGCAAATTAGTTATCATGTACATATTAGAATGATATTAGTTATCATTCTTCTAAACCTTTCTGGAAATATGTCCAAGGGCTTCAGGGGACCTTAATGGTTTTGATGCCCCCACTACTGGGTCAACTTCATTCCTGCATTGGCACTATACTGTGTTGTGCACATCTCCAGGAACTGGAACAAGGAGGTTTGTCCAAGAAAATTGTTGCAGTACCTCTGTATAGCCCCGTTTTCCCGTGAAATCATGTTCTTACCAAGAGTTCTTGGTTGGCTTCATGACTATCCAGCTATCGGTATTTGAGACATACACATTAGCCTCCTCTGTATTTGTAGAAGGCATGGATTGCTTTCAGATTTCAGACTACAAGTAGAAGAGCATAATATCACAAAATTAAAAATCTAGAGCTTTTGAGAGTCAATGGTATCCCAAATATAACACCTCTACCATAAATTATTAAGTGTTAATATATATGGCATGAAATATGCAATAATAATTATATTTTTCTGAAAAGAAATCATAAGCTAGACATTTAGTCACAAGTTCTTAATAACTCTCCTGGAAATCATGCACCCATTTATCCTTAATAACTTTGGAAATCTCAATCACTAAATGCAAATACATTCAGAAAAATAAGGTTCCAATCATTTAGATCATCTCATAGAATACAGACCAACAAGGCAGGAGGAGAGAAAAAAAGAGATAAGAAAATCACCATATGGAGAGTAAAAGACCTTAGAAAGTCAGTTTCTACAATAGAGTGACGAGAACAACAAGAACAAAAAAAAAATTATTGCAAATATCAACTTCTTTAATAAGTTTGACAATTTTGTAATAAAACTCAGTTTCACAGGGCTGCTCATTAAACATGAAGTTAAAATTCTGATTAATTAGTTGACTAACTATAATCAGTCAAGATTCTAGTCTTGTTCCTGTGATCTATCCTGTTTCCTATGTTTTTATGGAAATGCATTATGGTAGAAAAAAATCATGATGGAATGCTGTCATTCACCACCATAAGTTATCAAAAATAGTCACAGGTTAGCAATGTGAAAGCTATCATACATCAAAAACCAATTAGGTTCATTTTACACTTGCCAAGAATTACTAGAAATCTGCCAAATATGCTCCTGGTGTGCATATACATCAATGAAGTAATTCATTAACAAATTTCTGATCTGAAGTATAGTATACTCCACAGAACAAAAAAATATATGTGTGAATTAGGGAAAATAAATTCTGCAGTAATATATCTTCTTATTTTAATCTCACAGTCTGTGGTGTAAAAATGGGAAGATTTCCAGCTTTATGAGACACAGAAGCACTGCAGCTTCCATTTGACAGTACATATTCCGTTTCTGAAGACTTTAAAAGAACCATAAAAAAGCAAAAAATCATATAGTGAAGAAAAGAATTTGCAGCATTTCTTTTTCATTCATACTTTATTTTTTCCTTTTCCTGGATATGTATTCAGGTTGCTAGTACTTCACAGCAATTACCATATATTATATGAAAGACTATGCATTAGAACGTAAGAAATAGACTTTGACAAAATTTAAACCCAACATCTAATAGCCTTATTTTCAGGAAAAACTTTCTAACATAAGGCTTTGTGTTGACAATATATGCCACATAAAGATGACTGGCAGACCCTAAAAGACAAATACTACTTAGATATGATAGTGATTAGTGTCACCAGACAAGAAAGTTACTAGGATCTTATGAAGGGAACAGAGAAGCAGAGTCAGATTTGGAGCCACATACATTTGAGGAAATGCACTGGCTTTTCTGGCTCACCGCTTGGCAGCTCTAACATTATATATTCATCACAGATCAATTCAGAGAAATCTTATAAATATTGTATCAGTCTGACTTGGGCAATGCCTTATGTCCATCTGTTCACATGAAAATGTAATCTCCAGTTTACACTAATTGTACACTTCCTTCACAGGAAAGCCCTGAAATGAGAGCAAAGACAACAACCTCAGCATCCATGTCTACAGTTTACCTGGAAAAGTTCTAGACAGGAACATGAAACAAGGAGTTATCCTGGGAACAATTAATACAGGCTAGCAGAAACTGCATTAAGCATTTCTTCTTTTTACTGTGCCCTGGAATCTAGGGCCACACACATGCACTTTCTGAAGCTTTTTACCATTTACCCAGGTATAGTGGAAGAGATGGGTAGATCATGCTTCCCATTCAGCCAGAATAAAAAGCTTACCAAATTGTATGCCATTAACATTCTGCTCTGAATTCACCTCTTTCAGCTACACAATTCTCTAAATCACCCATGCAATAAACCTAGCTCCTCTAATTACCTGTATCAGTGTGCAGACTTTAGTCATTTTCATGCCTCAGATTTTCAGAAATTCTCTCATACTTCTATTTTGGCACCCAATTTGGAAGAGAGGACAGAAAATGGTGTAGAACAGAACTTCAAAAATCTGTCACAGAGTGGCTGACCTGCTTTTCACAGTTCATCTTTATCAGGTTTCTACATCTTTTCCTCACTGAATGCCTACTGTTATATTCCTTACAAATAAGAACTCTGTTTTAGACAATCAAGCACATATTCTTGTTTCTGTACTAAACAATCATCATAATCCTCACTTGATGTGTCATATCCATTGTGGTTATAACCTCACTAATGACATCACCCTTCTTTTGCAACTTCTAGGAAGCACTCAGCACACTTAGAAACGACATATTTTCTATTAAAATTAATTTCCCCAACACAGAAATGACTCCTCAATATTATGGACATGACATTGACAGTACAGAGGCTTAGGCACAAAGAACCAACCAACCAAACACAAAAGCTCATTCAGAAAGCTCTTTGATATCACTGACCAAAATTCTTGAGCAAGAGCCTATTGGCTTCTGTTCATGGGTCACATTGGGGAATGCAGGTAGAATGACCCGCTTCCGCTGAATCAAAAAACTTAAATCCCTTAGAAGCTTAAACTGTTGCATCATGCAGATTTCAGTTTCACACCTAGGACTTAAAAAACAAGACCAGACATGCTGGTTTTGGACCTAAGAAATATTGCCTGAAAGCAGTTAGCAAATAAATGGTGCGGAGAGATAAATTGCCAAGGTCACTGGAAAATTAGCTATGGGAAACAGAAAAGGAGGAAAAAAAAGAGAATGAGAATGAAGGAGAAGGAGAGGTTTCACATTCTGTTATATACTAGTGCATGAATTCAAAATGGCTAAACCACCTTTGCCACCACACTCATTTCCTTTGCCTCCAAAAAAAAGGTTGCTACATTCTGCCACCACGTGGAAAGAGGGAAGTAAAAACTGTTGCTGTTAAGCCACCAGCGTTCAAGGTCTGCATTCAATGTGCAAGTGGTCACAGCAGGAGAAAAAACACAGTGATATGCAAGAACAGAGCTAAAGAAAATACAAACAAAACAAAGGGAAAAAATAGGAAACAAAAGCGGTACCTGAATTGAAACAACAGTGATCACCACAGGAGCAAATAAACTCAGTCTTTTCTTCCCACCACATCTTGCATAAACAGAGTACAGAATTGAGGGAAAAAAAAAAAAAAAAAAAAAAAAAAAAAAAAAAAAAAAAACCCCCCCAAACAAGAAAAAACCCCACAAACTAGAGAAAAACCCTCCAACTTGTTCAGAAGCAACAAACCATTCCAGGTAGAACTTTCAAGAGAGCCAAAATGAGCCACAATTCAAGTCCATGTCTCACATTTTCATTATCTAGTCCTAAAGCTACACAAGTCACACCCAGAAGTGGTAAAAACCAATTGATTTAATCCTTCGAGTCATAATTTTTGCCCTTCCTATCTTTAAATCTGTGATATCGTGGCAAGAAACTGCAACCTAGCTCAGGGTTATTGAATCAAGCTAAATGGTGACAATGGAGAAAAAGCCAGCAACTACTGTTAAACTTCAATTTAGGTTCTCAATGAACTACACCAACATCTGTACCACTCGTGCAAACTAACAGTGTCTGTGTCAAGAAGTGGGGAAAATACTTATTTAGTAAAACTCAATAACACAGCCACTACCTGAACTGCCATGTAAAAGACAGTTACTCATTCTTTCTGTGAAAACAAAAGGAGTCCAGAAATAAAAAAAAAAAATTCAAATTATGAGAATATTTGAAACTTATGAAAACTTATAAAATATCTCTAACATATTGAAGGAAATGTTGTAGGACTTCAGAATTTTCCATGAACTGCATCACAAGTAATATCTCATCTGATCATCTCTACTAAAAGAAGTTTGTTTATTATTGTCATGTTTTCAGAAATCACTAAGATTTAACTGAGAGAAGCACTTATGTAATAAATAAATGTTTGAACTGCAAATCTGAGTGATAAAATTCTTAAAAGTAGTAAATATACCAGCAAAAAACCTCAAAAACTCAAGGAAAAAACTCCACTAAAATAGTATTAATGACTGCAAAAGTGACTTCACAAACTAGTATGGTCAACAGAAACTGGATCATGCCTTGTTTCCATCTTTCATTGCATCTTTTTTGCAGCTTCTACACAAAGATCCATTTTTTCATGCAAAAAGAGAGATTATTAAAAGCAACATGCACCACATTACTTCTTTGTTAATGCTCTTGTCTTGGACTTAGACTGAGTTTCCTTATGCACTAGAAACGGCCTTGCTTAGGATATATTTATAAACATTTTGCATTCTTTCTCCTCCTCTTCTCCTTACAAATCAAATCCATTTTGAATTTGATTTAAAAATAACCAGTTATTTTCCAGGTGTCCAATGTGAATTTTTAAGATGGTCAAAAACTGGTTTTCCTCAAGTCTCTTTTAATACATATAGGTTTTTAAATTGATATATTTTACCTGAGTTCATTTTTAAGAACTCCCAAACAAACATAAGCTCAAAACCAGAAATTTAAAGGGTATCATATTTATCTATAGTTTCATTGCAGTTTACGTTCAATTTTTTATTATATAACTGAATTCTTAAAAGGACCAGTTGTATCAAATGTTTTAAATCAACATTTATTCAAATAATTAATGTCTCTGGACATGAGCAATGCTGCTGTGCTGGCACTGTTGCCAGTGGCACAATGCTTCAACTACTAAGCCACGAGGCACAGGAGGACTCATCCTGCTCTGTGACAACATCCTGTTGTTGAAAGAAAAGTAATGACTAAATCATTACGATGCCATAACCATTCCCTGGGAACTCACATGCATGTTTAATGATACTTATAATAGCTGAATATTCTCCTTATATATTAACATTTTTTAGTAGTTAAATATGTCAAAAAGGTCAGTGATTATTACATTCTTGATGCCTGTTGTTCACCCATGTGACCAACAGTACTTGTTCACAACTGTGCCTGCTGTTCTTCAGGGGAAAAGAACTGGGAAGATGTAACCTGAGCAGGCTGGAATCAATCCAGTAACCTGGCCTTCAACCAAACTCAAACACACATTATGTAAATTATGCTGTAAGTCTGACTGCTAGAACTAATCTGGTGTCAGCACTGCAGATCACTATGAAAAGCCCTTTCTACTTTTCCACTTCTAGTCTTGTAAAAGAACAATGTACTCTCCAATTATTTATCTTTTTGTTTTCAAAATCAGTGTTACAGAGTGTTTAGCATTAATTATCTGACTTTTCAAAAAATACTGAATACAGGTCTCTCAATAAATATCACAGTATGGACCTTCAGATATTCAGCATCTCTGACAGGACCTACATATTTCATCCAAGCATGAAATCAATCTAGTTTTAAAATATAAAGTTCTTAAGACTACAGACATGAGCTAAGTTTCCGTGATACGAGCAAAACAGTTTATTTGTGATAACTGCTTATGTTCACATTTTGGTGCAAAACCAAAACCAGAATCAAGTTCCCTTCGTGTGGGAAGTCCTGAGACATAGTGTTTTTCTTTATATGCTCATCTCCACGTACTTTTGAAAACAGTTAAGATATTTTGAAAAACCTGTATCCTAAAGTAGTTGTCTATTACCAGTTGACAGGAAGGGTGTGATTAGCTCCTCTTAGAGTCTTGTTTATCTGCTTTTAAGGATGGCAGGATGATTGTGTGTATATACATGTGTCAAACAGCCAGGTATTTATCATTTGTACATCTAATTTTATTCATTTTCTGCACCATTAAAAATCAACAATGAAAAGCAAAAACTGCCCCTCATAAACTTGCATTGTTGTCTAAGGAAATCTAACTAAAAAACCTCCAATGGAAACTGTATTAATAAATAAACTTATTAATTTCTAGTGAAGTAAAGCCTATCCAGGAATATACTAATTCCAGTTCTCGTTAATTTACCCAGATTTGTCTGATGTGAGTTAGGCACACTTTTAGTTCTCCTAGTTCCCATGCGCCTGAGCTGCCCTACTGACTGAACGGTGTGTGAAACTTCACATACTGCAAGGAATCTGGTGACACAACACTGAATAAACACTAATCAGGAAGCTGCTCCCACAACACTGGAGCCACAGGGCATTGACTTTCCCACCAGTTTTGGGAAAAAACCCAACTCAAGCATAACCAGGTTTTGGCTACTGTGATTAACTCAAGCATAACAGGTTTTGGCTATTGTGATTCAGACTATGTAAATCTATGTTCCTTGTGACTCCTTTTTGTTTAGAGGCATCTTAACTCTTCAAAAAGTTAAAGTGACAGCATCGTTCTCAGGATAAATTTGATTGAAAGAGCAACACACACATAACCTATTTGGTGGGAAAAAAAAGATAATTATTTTATGACTGAAATGTATAGTACCTCTAAGGGACCATAAAGAAATGTGGACACTATACTTGAAAATAGCATGAGGCAGACACACCAACATTGCTAAATCTAAGACATGAAAACCCTATATATGCCTTGTGGATGTACTCTGCATGTGGTAGCTGCATCACAGGCATTTGCCACATCTGCCAGATGTCTAAAAACTGATAAATCCCTGTCCAAAGTGATAGCCCAGCAAATTACAGTAAAGTGAAGGGCTGGTAGATTAGAGAAATGCTTGGAAGAACTCAAGAGTTTGAACAAATAGGACACAAAATGTTAGGGAGAAATTAATGGAGGTGCCTTGGCACAACTGCCTTGATAAATCATATGACAGACTTGTGATTAAGTAAGATCTCCCCAGGTGTAATACCCCTGTCTTCACCCAGGACCAAACGTCCTTGCTAATGAAACCATGCAATAAAATACGTCCATAATTTTTCAATTTGAGTCCCTCTAGCCATATCAGTACAAAATCAGAGTATGTTAAGAGCAAGGATTCTTCCCCCCAGCTCTCAGTCAGATAATCACTTCTATTTCCTCACAATAAGTTCTTCTCGTGAAATGAAAATTATTTCAAAGAACACCAACTGACAATTGAAAGCTAGCATTGATGCCCACAGGATGTCATACATCTCCTTTTCAGGAAATTAAAGCAGTAACAAGAGCAGGCAGAGACAGTAAAATGACAATAAAAATGTATTTTGATTAAATTATTCTACAACAAAGCTAAAAGGAAGCTAAAACCAAGTCTGATTATCATCCTCATCATGCCTGTTGAACAGCCTGAACACAAAATCACTTCAAGATGAGCACTGAACTAGCTGCAAACAACATTAAAAGTTATATCTATTCCTCTTCCCTTCCTCATCAGATGTCATGCCATTATGATCAGCTTAAACAGTCCTATACAACTCAAAATATCACCTGCAAGCAGACAGAATCCTGAACACAGTACTTTCTGTCAACATGGTCTGCCAACAAAAACATTGTTCAAAAGGTGATCAGATCTCTTCCCACTTTGCACTCAATTTTTCCATTGTCCTCGGTTACAATGTAAGATGTAACCAAAAGTATGTATTCTATTATCATCTTCACAAGCTGTTAAAGCCGGTTGGGCCAAGTTAATTATCTCCTGCCATGACTCATCCCTGATAACTCACTCCGGGAGCTATCTCTGTTAATGGGCCATCAAGGACCCACTGCATGGCTCATGGAATTAGCTCATCCCATTCTGAGATGCTCCACCCAGGGGGCGGAGCCAAGCATTCCCACCTGGATATAACCTGGGCTTTGGAAGATCACAGGCATCTCTGCCTACTGGATTCCCAGAGGACAAGAGCTACCACTGGACCTTCAGGTGAAGATGAAACCCTTCTACAGGATTGCTGGTTCAACAGAACCACTTCATCAGGACTGCAGCCACCATCTAATTGGACTGCTACCACCACCCTTACTAACAGAGTGTCAGGTTGTATCCTGACTCTGTCAGTATTTTCATACTATTGCAATTATATTAATTTTCCTATTAAATTATAATTCTGACTTGTGATCTCACACTGGTTTGTTTTCAAACTAGTACATCCATAGAGCATAAAACAGCCATTTCCTAAGAAACCAATAAATAAAGACAAATTGATTACAGAGAAAAATGTTTTTACCTTTCTTTAAGAAACCAAAGCAGGGATACATTATTAATGACTACCTATACCAAAATACTACATGATTTATTCACAATCCAGACACTGTTTCAAAGATAATTTTTAATCAGTTATTTTTATTCTTATTTTTATTTTTAGGTGAATTTTTTCCAGTGTATTGGTAAATATCTTCTAACTATAGCTTAAGTATTGGTTTTGCATGGTCTGGTCTTTAGTAGCATGGTTTTGCACGGCCTGGCATTTGGTCAGTGCCAAACCATGACACTATAGCTTTTGGACCAGTTTTATTTTTGGAATCCTCTAAAAAAACTTATTCTTTGAGAGACAAAAAATTGATTTGCTTTCACCAATAAAAGGATGTATTTAATAATTTGGTTTGCAACTGTGGGACTAGAAAGTGTGAATAAGAAAGCATAAATTAGAAATCTGAAGGGAATTGTTTCATCTTTGCAGTTCTGTAGCTTCATTGCCCACGTCACTATAATATATGCATGACTGCCACTTCCATAGAATTATGAAGGGGTTTATATTTTGTCATTTCACTGTCCCACGTTGTAGAAAAAGAGATTGATTTGTGCAAGGAATGAGAGTTGCCTAAATGACATATCGGTCAGAGTTTGTCTTTGCCTTATAAAAGTGGTTGCATTAGTTCAACAAAAACATCTGCTTTTACATTCCTCCCCTTCTTAAGGCCTTTTACCTATGAAATGACATCCCATCCCATCTGGAGGTCACACAATTTTCTATCTGATTTTTGTAAATTCACATTTTAAAAAAGTAGAGGTTCTGGTACATTTTTATTATTTGGTGAAGTACAACCTTCCCCATGTCTTCATGCCTTTTTTCAGCTGAATCTTGTTTACATGATCCACCTTCCTCAGAACTGAAAGTTTAAGCGTAGTTCTGCTGCATTAGTGTGAAAGAAGGGTTTGAGGAAGGCTGAGAATAATACAAAGCTTCTGTGTTAGCAGTGGATAACTTGAGAAAATCATATAGAAAGATATAAATCAGTTTTACCAACACACATGCCTAGCTCTCTGTACTTTCACAGCTGTGTCTGGGCCCAGGACACTGGGTTTATACAAGGCCCTTGCAGTGATGTGAGTAGCTGCAGACCTGAGAAGAATCTAGCAGAAGGAATGCCACATCTTCAATTCTAGGATGCTATCAGTATCAGCAGGATGAAACAATTGAAAAGTGAGGTGCAACTATGAAGTGTCTGGGTAACAAGTCCACAACAAAAAAAAAAAGTACAAACGACAAGTGCAATTTCTGCCCTTGTCTTGAGAACTGTCTTAGATATTGAAGTCCTACTGCCAAAAGAGAAAAGGTCATCTTGTGATGATAAGTCTCAGAGCAGTCAGACCACCATCTGGGGGGTTCTTCTGCACCCAATCCCACATTCTCATCATAAGAAAAATAAAATATGAGACAGAAAATGACCTCATATGTTGATAGGATAATCCAAAATGACCTCATATGTTGATAGGATAATCCATGATTCAGTCAATTTAAAGCTGCCACGAAGGCATGGACAGCAAGGTCCACATTTAAACAGATCCACATTTGTCCTAGCTTATACAGGGACAGAAATTTCACTACAGTGGAGAGACTTGTCCCTGTGAAAAACCATAACTCTTTAGCAGGTATGAGAGTGAGATCTTTTGGAGACAGGTATTTTACCATGCTTCCAGGTATTTTACCATGCTTCCTTCTGTCAAGTGGAGTCTGTTCCCGCAAACAGTGATACAGACAGTCTGCAACAATATCTGTAACTACTGTCCTAATCATCACAGTGAAACAGTAGCATCTAACCCCAGCAGTATCCTCTGCCTAGAAACTGGGAGGGCAACAACATAAAAGTGAGTGTACTAATGCCTCATACAGGTGTACCGTGGCTGTCAAACTAGGGTTGAGACGACTCCTTCCCAAGAAACAGGAGAGTTTTTCTTCTCAGTTTTGATGTCATATTTAGTCATCAGGAATACTATCTCATAAGAAATTTTACATCAGCATTTTGTAAGACTCTTTGACTACTATGAACATTTCTAAAATCAAGTAGAATGTGAACTACAGTTTGAGAGAAGAATAGACTGCAGCTGTAACCAACTGGTGAAGTTTATTCAATGTAATGACTATAACCTTAAGAAATTTCTTTTTCTCTTCAAAGAAATGAGAGTATTAACCACGAAATGTACCAAATTTATACCTGCATAATGTATGAGGAAAAAACCCTATTAGTTCAGCAGTGACTCTATGAATGATGACAAAAAAAAGTCATATTATTGTCAAGCTTTCCATTTTGCGTGAAAATGGTCTGTTTCACATATGTATTACTTAGAGTCCCAAGCAGTGAATTTTAAAATCTCACATCTCAATAAATATCCCAGTTTTCAAATAGGCTGTATAGGAACATCTCATTGCTTTTCCACCTTTATGGAATTTACCACATGTGTGATCTTAAATATCTACATAAACATCCATCTGCTTTGGTTTAGATTTGTAGTGGTGGTGCTCTTTTCACACTGCTGCTACCAGTGTGTTTCTTGCTTTATGTTTTGCAAATTGCAGTCTTGAATCTTGCAGAACTAAAGCACCTCACTTTGTCAGAAAGCAGTTCAGAGACAGAAGTTCTTATAACTGTGTAAAATGGGATTCTGTCTAAGAGAAAGACTAATACTGCTATCAAAAGTCTCATGCAATGAGGCCTGATGAGAAAAGTCATGGTTCTTCATGTTGCTGGGAAATAGACATGAGAGATATTTACGGTTTTATATCAAGACTGCCATTTTACAGCCACTGTACAAGTATGTTGAAAGCACAACAGCACCTTGCGTCCTAGAAAC
This sequence comes from Orthonyx spaldingii, assembly GCA_013397795.1. Taxonomy (NCBI): domain Eukaryota; kingdom Metazoa; phylum Chordata; class Aves; order Passeriformes; family Orthonychidae; genus Orthonyx; species Orthonyx spaldingii. The sequence continues at coordinate 410,019 of VZTJ01006146.1, read as the reverse complement.
TAACACCACAATGTGTAGGGCACCTGAGGCTTCCTCTGAGATGGTGAGTAGTTTGTCTGTCCACATCCACAATTGATTTGAATGAGCATTACAGGTACATGAGCTACACAGAAGTAGGGAGAAAAAAGACTGTAGAGTGAGATAAAGGCTGTAGCAGGTTTCTGTAAATTAAAAACAAACAAACAAACAAAAAAAACAAACCCAAAACCAATACCAAAAAAACCAAAACAAACAAAACCAAAAAAACCCTAATCCCCATAACAGTCACCAAAAAAACCCACCAAAAAACAAACCAAAAATAAAACAGAAAAACCCACAAAAAACAAACCAACCAGCCAATCAACCAATTAATGAAACAAACAAAACACATTTCTTTTATTAGCTCTATGGATTATATGAACAGTTTGAAAGGAATGATAGAATCCACCTCCAAAACATGCAAAATACTGCTACAATAAATACTTTTAAGAGAAATGGAAAAAGTCAACAATTGCAGTTATCATGCTGTTACCGCTCATGTTTATTTGCTTAAAGTGTGAAAAATATTATTTTAATATTAAGCATTGTTTTTAAATAACAGTAATAATTAAAACAATAATAATGCAATTCAGACTGATGAAAGATCAGATCTTTGCCGGATGTACACAAGATATTTTATTCTGATATTTCCCATGTCCTTTGTTCATTATTTTTGTGCTTGAGTAACACTGACAGATGTTTACAGTTCTTCTCCCTTTTCCATCCTCCTGCTACTTACTTGGACAGTGGTAGTACTTTCTAGCTGTTAAAATGAACACTATTGTAATCACAGAGAGATTTTCTGACCTCTGACTGTTATTCATCCCCTTTCTACATGCTCCTCAATTATTCCTGTCAGAGATAATACTTATGCCTGGCTCACTTTTTAGGAGTGGTGCAGCATAGACCTCAGTTTTCCAGTTTCTGCATATAAACACTGAGAAATTGGAACACAGTAATGCTTCCTGTAGTTAAGCTTGGCACAAAAGACCACAGAATCACAGAATATGAAGTGAAAGGGACCTACAAGGATTATCAAGTACAACTGCTGGCCCTGCACAGGACAACTGCAAGAGTTACACCAGGTGCCTGAGAGCATTGTCCAAATGCTTCTTGAAGTCTGTCAGGCTGGTCCTGTGACCACTGCCCTGGGGAGCCTGTTCCAGTAGCTGAATGTAGGCTAAAGAAAAACCAAAAAAACCTTCAGTAAACAAGAAAGTTTAGATTCAAGTAAAAGATGGAATAAAAACACTCATTTGATATATTTTGAGGATAAATATATAATCAGATGGCACTAGATAGAACAAAACAGGACTGGAAAGCTATTTTATCCTTGCTAGTTGCCAATATCAGGAAGCTATAGCAAGCAACACAAGAGAAGTCAAATATTTGTCTCTCCTGGTGAGGAATTCACAGCTGTGTTTCTTACCAAATCAAAATGCAATCTGAAAATTCCTGACTGTTATTAACATGAATATATAACCTCAATGTGTCATGACCTCACACCCACCTAAAAATCTATACTGTCCCAATAATCCTTCTGCACAAAAATTGTTATATTTTTTTTAAGTAGTTCCTTGCCTGAAGATAAGCTGAGCCATAATCATAAAAGAGAGGAAAGCATACATAGATTCAACACCAGAGTGAGAAAAAAAGCAGAATAAGAGAAAGTTGTTGTTCTTTTAAAGCAGATACACTGAAGGGGTTATTATTTTATTAATGGTGCTGTCACTGACATTATTCTGGTGTTATTTGAACAAACTGCCTTCTATTGTAATCTGTAGTGACACAAAGCTCTGCAGGAGACAGGATGCTTTGAACAATTCCCATTTTAGATTACGTCTAGAAATTGCATGTTTAAAGCTGAATTTACATGCTGAATGCAAATCTTTGAGACTGAACTGGCATATCAAACTGGTGCAGCTGTACACAATTAGAGCAAAATGTGGCTGCTTTTTTAAAGAGCCTTTCTTTTGTTGTAGTATATACTGTTGTTCATTTGTTTGGAAATACATCACTTATCTCCAACACATAGGACTATTTGTGAATTAAGAGCTGTTATTTCAAAAGGATTTCATAATAATTGAAAAACTATCCTATACTGCATAGTAGGTTTTTGAGTCAGAAACTGCTGTCTGGATCTAGATTTGACTCTTTTTAGAAAGTCTATTAGTAGCAATGGTTTTTGGGGTTGGATTTTTTTGTTTGTTTGTTTTATTTTTCTTTTCAAAACATATTTTAGTCACAGTCAGAGCTTCTATATAGTCCTTACCTCACACAAAAAGGAAATTGTTCTTCTCTGTGACTATATGATGTCTTTCTATTTCCTCATCTCAGAAGGTGCCAGTTTCACTAAGGATTCCCACTTAAATTGAGCAGGAGAGGACTGTGCAGACTGAATACAAATTTGTGCTGGAGAAGTGGAACAAGGTTAGCAAAGTGTGCAGTTGGTGAGATTGATGTTGATACCCTTCACTGCCAAGTGAAATGCCAATAATGCTTGTATAGCATTTTGTGAGGGCAATGGGAGTATTGATTCCTGAGCAATAATAAAGAATGAAGCTGCTCTCTCAAGTATAAAAATATTGGCAACTGTTACAAAGAATTGACTCATAGAGGCCTGAGTGTTGGCCTATCTTAATACAAATAGTTCAGGCTTCAGAAGGATTTCAAGAGCAGCCAGGCATGGTCCTCAGGCACATTCTCTGCTATTAATTTATCTGCAGTTTTCACAAGTGTCTCTGTCTATGAGCCAATAGGTCTTTGATGTGTAGGGACAAAAATGGATTTCTGAAGGCTTGTTGGGAGACAATATTAAAAGCCAGTTGAGCCATGCATTTTTAACACATAAAATTAAAAAAAAGTTACATTCCTTTCTTGCCACTTTTATGAGAAAAAGTAGAACATATGGTTTCCATGCACTCCATAAATAAATTTAACATGCGTTTCACTGGGAGCTGAGATTTCTAAGGTTAGTATTTTTACTGCATTACTTAAAATAGCTTTACTCACTGAAAGAAGTGTAAATCTCCCAGAACATGAAGCTATTACAGGCTATAGTACATCTTACACATTCCCTAACAATTTGCAATATGCTGTCTGTGCTTAAACATGAGTGCTAAGTGTGTCCTGAAAAATTCTGAAGATTAACTGCCTTTTGTGGTGTTGAAAAGCAAACACCTTTAAATGACTTCTCACTTCTGAAATTGTGTGGCATGTCTGTTCACTCTGTTAACAAATGGGATTCTGCTCCACCCATCACTATCAAAAGTACAGCAAAAATGGAAGCACTGGGAGTACATCAACACTTGTAACAAAAGCAGTGATGAAATCCACACAGTGGTGTAGAATTAGCTGCATTTCATTGACAAATGCCTCACCAGTGCTTAGTCTAATAATAAACATTTGACAGAATTCCTGATGACACAGTAAACAATCAATTTTATTTCAATGGCTATTAGATACCAAAAATCTATCATTATTATCTACTGTTTTTTCTTTAACGGTTGATTTCTCACACTAATGTTAGAGGCTTGGTGATTTTAATCAAGAAAACTATCAAACAAAGGGCAAATAAATTTACAAATAATTCCCAAAAATGACAAACATTCACAAAGATTTCTAATTACTGAATTTACCAATTCCAAATAATCAAGGTTTGAATTCTGTTTAAACATGTCTGTTGGAAAATAGACTTAAACAATTGTTAAGTAACTTATTTTGCCACAAATGTCCCTACTGAAATGAAATATATTGACTGGATGGCTTTCATCCTTGCTCTTCCTGAGTCAAACACATAATGAATTTCTCAATCTCACTATCTCAGAAACCTTCACAAAAATTTCACCTCTGCTTGTAAATCTTCAAGGAAAACTCTCGGTCTCAAAAAATTAACAATCAAATGGGAAGATCATGCACTTTGAAACAGAAGGGCAGGTGGCCAGTGCCAAGCCCAGGCTAAAAGAAAACAGGACAAACACAATACAGCTGGTGGACAACCAAAGGAGAAATTGCCAGTAGCCATGACTACTGAACTACTAATGCCTTTGGATGACTACATATTAAAAAACCCAATGGAGTTATATATAGTTGAAAAGTATTTGAAAAACTTATTTTCAAATGGACAGGGAGGTATTGGATCAGAATCATATGAAAGAAAAAAATTGATGAAAATTGATTTAAAGAAACAATTTTAACTTACTTTACCCTCCACAGACCCTTTTATGTGCTTTTGTAGACATCTGTTCATCTGTTATGTCAGTAAAGGAACACAACCAAAGGAAGCCACAGCTTTTGCCATCTGAAAGAAAACGTCCCCTTCTACATCTGATAGGCTTTGACATTCATAATCTCTTTATTTTCTTATATCTATTCAACAACACTTTTGATAGAAGCTCACTTTTGCTATGAGAGGGTGAAAAGGTAAAAAAGGAAAGGGTTGTTCTTTTGGTCTTGAGTCTGTTGTTTGTCAGTGAAACATATGCATTATCACATAATGCTATTGCAGATGATTAGATTTTATTAATATCTTGGCATTTCATATTGCAACAAAGTCTACTTACTCTGTTTCAAACCTAAAGATGTGTCAAATTGCTTTGAGACTCTTCTGTCTGTCAAGTCTACTGCACCTTTTACAACAAAATACCATAGACCTCTACAGATAATCAACTGACAGGGATGTGATTTCTCTTGTGACATTCTCAAGACATCGCTTTTGAGGCACCAAAATGCTCTACGACCTGTTTCTCTCTCAGACATAAGATGTAATCTCATCTTTTCCTAGCAAAAGTAATTTTTATATGTACATTGATATTCATCTTATCAGTTTCTCTTTCCTTCACCCCCATGGCTAAAAATCTCTCTGATTACCTAAAGTATGAGGCAGTTATAATGCAGATTCCCTTCATATTATGCAAGTAAATAGGAACTAAATATCTAGTACCTCCTGTTATTTTTGACTACTGAATATTGCAACCCAAAATCCACAACAATGCTTGATCTTTATTTTCCTCAGTTATTTTCACATGAAGAAAATGCACTAGAATAAGAAATTATTCTTCCAATTGTACTTCATTTTGTCTCTATTGACATAAAATTTCACCGGTCATTATGTTGTCTATTAATCTATTACAGTCATCTCTCATCTTTGTTATCATAAATCACGAAGTATCATCTGCATTCTTCTTTTCTGTTTTCCTTTTTTTACTTGTCATAGCTATATTAAGAGATACCAGTCCTAGAAAAGGCAAGTATTGTAAAGATTTGAAAAGACAGGTCGTATACATTTAGAGATGTGACCTTCTTCTTAGTGTTTTCTTTAGAAAAGATCAGGAAGTGCCATTTCTTGTGACACTCGGTTTCTCACAAAGGGTCTTCCACAGCCTTTGGTTCAAGCTTCCAGATGACAATGTAATACAGAAGAAGAGCAAGAGTAAAATGAAGATTAATCTCCATGTGTGTGATAAGTTCTGAGAGCACTGCAGGATCTGTCTGGTAAAAATCCACTGTGACAGACCTGGGGAAAACAGATAACCAAATTGGCATAAAGATGCTGAGCTTTGCCCTTTGAATCCTGCAGGTTATTTCTGTTGATTAGACACTGAAGAATCATAAAAACATTAAACATCAAAAGTATCTCAGTTGTGCTATTAGGTCTTGAGTTTTAACCCTGCTGTCATGTTTTTGTTGCTTTACTTGCCAAGATTAGACTTTAGTTACTCAAGCACGACCTAGATGAGATCTCAGTGTATTCACCCACACTAATATTTTTTTCTCCTTTTACCCATGTTTTTGAAACATTTTGTCTAGTGATTTTAGAGAAACCAATAGGAGGGAAGAAAAATTGTTTCAAATTGTTGGGGTTTATTTTGTTGGTTTTTTTTAAATATGTCCCTTCTGTTGTGCAGTAAGGGCAGATTCCCTTCTGTAATTTGTTGAACAAAGCAATTGGTGATGGACTGAAGATATTCAAATTCCAGCTAAAAATTCACCTATAAAGTGAATTCAGTTATCTTGAAAGGTATTAGACTGAATGTCCCAGAGACTTAAGTCATTGACTTATTCACAGGACTGCTACAGTGAAATATGAAATAGTGCAAACTTTCCCACTAGAGTGTTCCAAGCCTGACCTGCCCAAATGACCTATGAGGGGAGAGATTAGTTCAGCTTTTATATTCATTTGGGAAAGCATTCCTTTCAGTTTAATCCATGGCAAAACCTCTTCTGAATTCAATGTAAGTTTGATCAGATCTTTGTCCTGTAAGAAAGATGCTATGATCACTGAACAAGCCACAGACACAAAAGATCAGGAAGAGATAATTAAATGTCTGTGGACACATGCAGCAAATGGGGTAACCATACTCCTGGCCACACAACCCTGGTCTTTGTGCAAATGTACAGGTGGCAAAGGATCATTATCTGAGTATTTAGATCTGATACATTTGGGATTTTTTAAATCTTAAATTCATGATACAGTGGAGTTTTACCTCAAATATATGTTTTATTTTTTGCTGCTAAAAGAAAAAAAGGGAATCCTGAATCAATGTATTTGATTCTACCAACCATGTGAATTTGGAAAAATCACTTAGTTCTTTTTTTGCTGCATTCTCACTCCCATCTGAATCCATATGTGAAATGGGAGGTAGTAACAGTTACCAAGTCAGTGGAAGAAAAGAAGATACAGAAGGGAAAGAAAGGTAATTTGGGTTTTTACTCCAAATTTTTGAGTAAGAGATATCTTCATTGCCCATGGTATCACACTTGTTGACAAAATCATATACTTGTGTAACAGACCCTTATAAACCCCCTTTGGAACAATAATATTTCTGCATGCAAGTGCAATAGGTCCTGCCTGCTATGGTAAAAATAAAAATCTTGTAAATGTGTGGTAAATATAAAAATATTTATATTTATTTGCCTGCCAAATGCAGTGATGGCCACTTTATTCTACAGAAAACCCACTGGTGGATACTCAACTTCCCTAAGTTCTGCTGAATTTTCATAATAAGTGCCAGCATACAAATTCCAAGTTTTTAAACATGGTTATGGAAGATACTTGGAGGCGGAAACCTTGTCAATCACTTGAAAATAGGTCCTTGAAAATAAAACTACTGCACTCTGAGAAAGGTTTCTGTCAGCATTTGGGAAAGGAAGCAGGGTGACTTCTGTTTCCAAGACTCAAATACCCAAAGTGTCTGTCATGATCTATGCCTTTTGCTAGGCTTTGGTGGGGTTTTTTTGTGTTTGCCACTTTCCACCATACCTTAACACTCCAGAGGTTTTGAAATACTTGAAAATATAAAAGGATGAGTTGATATTGTCTTATACCTCTGCGTTACTGCTTCTGTACTCTTTCACTCTTATTTTAATTACTCAGGCATTATTTGTCTGCTGTGCTTCCTGCTTTTATCCTGGATTTAAATTACTCTTCCCCTCTTATATAAATTTATCAACATTGATACTTTTCTTCTACTGAACATAGATTAACACAACTAGGCCTTCAATCTATACGTGGGTACTCTGCCACTCAGTGCTGCAGTAATGGCAGGCCTTTTTTTAAATTCTTACTGAATATTGGATTCATTACTATTGAAATGGAAACAGCCAGTTGAAGAGGTTTCTTTTATGAGCTCAAACTATGACTCTAGTTAGCCTGATGACAGCTCAAAGTTGGATTTTCAGCCCTTACTGTTGATCTGACATCCACATAAAACTCACTGGTGTGCTCTCAGATATTTAAGACAAACTCATGAGCTGTTATTGAAGATTCAGGTACACAGGAAGCATGGAGGTATCCAAAATTATGTTGACTACAACTAAACTGAAGAAGAGAGATAGGAACTTCTGTCTATTTAGTTATTCCCTTGTAAACATAGGATTAAAGTTCCCCATGCCAGCCAAGCAGATACTTAAAATTCAAGTCCATAAAAACCACATTAGACTTCAGAAAAGGTTTGCAGCTCTGAAATTTTGCCAAACTGCTAAAAGCTGAAGCATGAAGATAGAAGAACACACAGAACTTGATTGAACACCCACAGAAATCAGCGGGAGACTTTCCACACATTTCAGTCAGTAGCAGCTCAAGCCATCCAAGACATTTCAGAACTATTAGTATGACTTTTTTTTTAAGTCTCACAAGTTAAATAATATATTCAAATGCAAAACCACACCTCAATGTGAATTAAGAGGAGTGGAAAATAGAGTTTTTACGTAACAGGCATTTTTGATGTTGGAATGTAGATCTATCAAAACTTTCTTCTTCTAAAGAGACAAAGTGAAATTAATGTAATCATTCACTTTTATCACCTAATTTACATCATTGAAAACAACAGAATTCTTTTATAATACAGAAGGATTTCAAGTGAACATATTTATCTCTAAAATATGCATTATACCCACATGACAGGATAAAAAACTTCACAAGTGTATAAATGTGATGCATAAAGCATTCCATGAACATATAAAAAAATGACCCTTCTTCAAAAATATTAGTCTAATTAGACAGTACATACATAAGGGAGTGGGAGGGAAGAGAGTGAATTGATAAAATCATTGAAAAGAAAGGGTAAAAGCTAAGAACACATCTTGTTAGGCCCATGACTCATAAGTTTCTTATGTATATATACATGCTTCTACTCACTGGATGAGTAGGCCAACATTTATCATCCTCATTTCTCAACTTGTGTGTCTTCACGAGTCATTCAAAAAGAGCATGAAGTGTTGTCAGACTGCTTCGGAAAGTGAGATGAAGACAAATGGGGCCATGTGGAAGAAGTTATGAGAGCAGAGAGAGAGAGGAGAACATTGACACAAGCTTGCAAGACTTTTCCTTGGGTCAAAAAGAGAATAGAAAAAGGAGGTGAAAGCACAGAAGTGAATGGATGGACAGAATTATATAAGACCTGGAAGTGAAATAATGGCCTTTCAACCCAGATACCAATGGAGATGGCATATTGTGCTCTATGTAGTAAGCCAGCCAGCTTCCAGGCAACCTTTTTTCTAATCCTTTGAGCAACAGACTATTGCATCTCCTCTCTGCAAACTTCTTTCCTTAGGTGTGTCTTCACCATCAATGGTCAAAATATGAGTCTAAAGTTACAGCTTTGAAATTGCATATGGTATGTTTGTTTGTAGCCCCTGGTATGGATTTCCAGGCTAAGAAAAGTTGTTGGAAGTTGCTGCACTATGAAAGTGAAGGATAGGGCTTTCAAACACAACTGTGGCAGGAAATTTTTTGATACAGCAAGGGAGAAAAACAGCAAGCAATTTTGGTGCATTAGAGAAATGAATTAATAATTAATAGCTTATAAATGAGTTAATAGCTCTTTACAATGACACATAATTGTAGGGAAAAGAATTTATTACCAAAAGATCACTAACAGCTTCTAAGTATGTTGGTTATTCCAGTGAAAAAATATGAATGTTTTAAAAAAAGTCAATTAAATCCCTCTTAGGTTATAACTGCCACATAAACAGCTTGTAAATGAGTAAAAAACAGTATTCTAAAGTAAACTTCCACTCTCTGGCTGTTGCTGTCAGTAGCAAAGCAAGCAACCTGGTTATACTACAAAATAAAAAAATAAAAAACATTAAATTGTTATTGTTTGAATACGTATTTTTGTCAGAGAGAATGAAAAACGTTACTGCTTAAACAAAACAAGAATAGCACCTCTACATAATATTTCACATAGAAAAGAATATTTAGACATGAGATAAAGTTCAAGCATAATTCAGGCTAAACAATTTGTTCCTGCGTAGGAGGCAAAAGATCCCGTGTAAAAAACATGATAAAAGAACAAGGAAATATTATGTTCTTGTTCACATAGTTGGAAGTAATTTGCTACTACTATTTTGACTATATAAAACTGACAAAGACATGTAGAATTAAAATAGTGCGTTACTTCTGCAGGACTACATCGACTTTGAGAGTATACAATCTATGTTATGCATAAAATCACATTAATGCATCATAACACATCTTCATCTTCATAACCATTTTATTAGCAGAAAAATAAGCAGAGTCCTATAAAATTCCACTCTCACTTTTTGCTAATTATTTATGTTCCATATGTCTTATATTCCCTATTTACACATACATAAGAATATTAAATATACTGAAATTCTAATTACTGACAGCATTGAATTCCCAGATGAAGTATGTATCGCTATACCAAAATCCTTATGAACAGAACTGATTATAGGAAAGTATATTCATGGGAAGATGTGAATGTGGGAGTATGGGAGAAGGACCTTCATGCTTCTCAATAAAGACTGGACTCACAAAACAACCTGCTAAAAAATTAAAAACTGTCTATTTATTCCTCAGTCCATACCCATTTCTTGACTTTACACTTACTTTCTTTACACTTACTCTATCTTAAGAAAAACTTCAGCACAGCAGCTAAAATATTGATTGTTGATTGTCATGAATTCTAGCCCTAATTAATAAGAACTAGTAGGACTAGTGTCCTATGTACAAATTCATGAAAATGTCCCATTATATTGACACACTGGGGCAAGGCATGGACCAGTCAGAAGCATAGACTGGTCTTGAGCTGCAGGAGTATTTTCAGTTGATTCAAGCAAAACCAGGCTCAGAATAGCATATAAGTAATCTTTATATAAGTACAGATTCACCTTTCAAAAAACAAAACACCAACAAATGCAGAAGTGGATTTCAGTAAACAAAAGTTAATGGCTCACTCCAGTGAAGACCAATATAGAGAGACTGAAATGCCTCACCTTCAACATACTTTTTTTGGTTTTTGTTTAAATACCTTCTGAACACCAGGGCTGTTCTCCTTGTGCTAGCTGCCTTACCATGCTAGCCCAAAGCTACTTCTGCAGGACTCATTTCTTCTCATGAGTAATGGCATTTTTGTATTAGTTTAGCCTCGTGCTCCCACATACTCATAAAGACTTGCATAAGTCCAATTATAATTACTCTCATCTGTCTTCACCTCTTAATTTTATTTTAAATAGAAAACCAGTAATATATAACTAGCTGACTAGTCAGCAAAGTGGCATAGACTTCATCAAAGATAAAAAGAAGACCAGGTTATACAAGAGCTATACATACAAACAAATCTACTAATTTGTAGGTAGCACACTAAAAATTATACACTGAACTTTGTAAATTGAAATTTAAATAACCATTATTAAGGTTACACGGGCTGAGTGGTTGTGGGAAAACTGAGTGGCACAAGATGCCAAAACAAGCAATAAAACTCTGCAGATTGAGTCAAATATGCACAAAGGGGTAAGACAAAAGTTATGTGAGCTAACTTACTTATTACAGCCAAAGCGAGCCATGAAAAATAAAACAATATAATTATATCTCAAGATGTCAAGGTAATTGTGTCAGTACTTGCATAGAGCCTGGGAAAGCAGCAATATAAAATGGCAAGAAGAAAAACCAGGTGAAGAGCAAAGTGCATGGTGATGTGCTGTAGAAGGTATGGCTGTCAGAATTGAAAAACGTAAATGAAATGAATGAAAATGAATGAAAAGCATAATGACTGTGCTAGAATGCATTGTACTTACTAACACAGTAATACTTCTAACATCCTATCCATTATTCAAGTTGAGTCCACTTGCAGTGCAAGTAATAGTAGTACAATTTCCTAGAAGTTGGGCATGTTTCACTAACTTGCACTTCCTTTAAATAATAGGCATAAAAATTTATTCCCAAGCAACAGTTGCAAATTAATGTAGCAGACTGTTAAGAAGAGCTTAAATAAGAGAGGTGGAACTCCAGAATATCATGGAAAATGCCATGTCTGAAATGAGATGTTTATTTAAGCACATAACATCTGACCTAACCAGCACAGTGGCAACTCTTGGTTTCAAACAACATCAGCACATCCCTGAAAGATAGCACAGGATCAGGTAAGACCATCCCACAATATTTTGCAGACCTGAGTGGGTTCTGTAATTAATAAAACATCTCTACAAATGTGAATGAAGCAGTTTAAGGGGTTTAAATGCAACATGGAATCTGACATGCCAGAGTGCATTCTTTATCCAGTGTGTAATGAATTACATTGCTTTTGCTGTAAGACTGCATGAATGAAAAGTTGTGTGTTTCTTAATGTTGTAAATATGCTGTAAGTAAAATTAATAGTCTTCTCAAAATTTCTTTCTAAAATATATACATTTTAATTATAGAATATTATAAGATACACTTCACAGAAAAATCAGCCCGATTTAATAAATTAGTTGACTAGAAGCAGAATGCAGCATTGCAGGGACATAGAGTTAACTCTTTCTAGAAACTGTATAAACTGCCTTGTGATAATGTTCCAATTATTTAGTCATTCGTCTTTAATATGAAGTAATATTTGCTCAAAATGCTCAAATGACTTCAGAAATTAGGAGATATGGAATCAGTCTGGATGTCTACTTAAAAAATAAAACCCAACAAACAAAACATTTGAAATGTATATAACACAACACTGCCTGTGCCAAAATCAATCCCATTGTGTTTCTTATTTCTCAACTGCAGTATCCCACATCTATTTGCATGAGAAGCTATGTGAAGCTTTTATCTGAATCTGCATACATAATATTCAATAATTCTTCTGAACCTCACTCATTCTGAAGAGTATAAGGATCAAAGAGAAATATAGAGAAGAAAGGAAAATTCTGCATAAAAAAAATAGGCAATTTCTGCAACGACAACATGAAAATTTTTACACTATGCAGATTAGGTAGTATTCACACAAATTACTCTTGGTGTGTTTTGCACCACAAAAAGAATTGGGGAAAGCAAAACTGTTTTGAATGTTTCTAGTAAATGGAAAATATTTCTGTCCAGGAATTACACAGGATTTTACCTATCTGGTATCCAACTAAACAAGGTTACAAACCAAGTAAAGGCTCTCTACAGCACATTTGAAGATATAATTAGGGGGGGGAGGGAGGAAGTCTCCAAAGTTGCTAACTTTAAATGATTGGGAAAAGTTGAAGTACTTTAGAACTTGCATGCCTTTGGCTTTAATACTTGCAGATACTGAAAACACACTGTGATTTAACCAATCCAAGATATTCTCAGTATCCATACAAGAGTGCAAAGGAAAACCGTATCAAATATCACTTACCCTACAAGCTTTCATTTACAAAGCATAGTTCCTGAAAATAATTTCAAGTTCTGAGACTGTTTAGTTCAAATTTTCAAAAATACTCTCAGAATAACACTTTTCTTATATCTATTTTCATACAGTCACGCTTAACACATTGTCATTCTCCTGATCAATGATGAAACCACTGATAAACAAGCCTCCATGACTAATATTTGAAGCCCTGGACTTGACTTATGATAGCTATGCACCAACAAATATTCCACAACTAGGAAAACTGCTCCTTGGAAACCTAGTTAGAATTAGACTGAGAAAACCATATTCACCCCTTCAATATAGTCCTCTGCACAATTCTATGAAGAACACGTTTGGACTAGATGCAAATTCATGGCAAAGGGAATGGTATTTCTGAAATTTCTAATTAGTGTTATTAAAATAGTTATAATTTAATTGCAGAAGGGTTTCAATTTAATTTGTCATGACAGATTCAACTCCTAACAGTGGCAACAACTAAGTTGAAGCATAGTGCACATTCCATTATATGTCTACCTGACTATAAACAGAATTCAGCTGAGGAAAACTCCAATAATTCAGGTTTCTGTTGCAAGTTATTAGGTAAGCTCAAACATGTACCACTAGCGACTGAACAAATATTTGGATCCCCTATCCAAACTATTTTCCATTCACCTGGATCTCAGGATTTATAGTCTTTGAAAGAACAGCACTCCAAAGTTAGGTCAACTTCAATATCAATATGATATAGATAAACACAGATCTTATTTCCTAATCTTCTAATATTGTTTCACTCTAGATGAAGGCGAACTCTGTCCCTTTGCTTAGCTGTAGATAGGAACCTAACAGCTGAACTGGAAGTACAAGGGGTTTTGAACATAAGGCAGTTGGACACAGGCTACTTCCGTGAGGGGACTGTATATTCTTCTGTGTAAGAAGAAAAGGCAGAAAATAGGACATGCTGAAATTTATTTTCAAGATGCATGAAAGCAGTAGAAGCAAGGAAGGAGATGACCTTCATCAACGAATGAACAAAAGATTCAGAAATAATTGACACCTGAAAAAAGTTCCATGACTTGGTATGGAAGGAATGGTCAGAGGGAATAATTAAAATAGATACACCAAAATTGACTTCCAGGGAAACTGTACAATAGTCCTAACTACCTGCTTCTGTTTTGAAAACTTTTAAAATATTGAGCTATTCTAAGGGCATTGAAACATTGGCATTATTTTGCCATGCCAGCAGATCTCAAAACACCCTTCAAAAAGGAAGCATGAACAATCCGATGCTTTTTTTTTTAATCCTTTTAAGGTATGAGGTCACAGCTTGCAACAGTCCTGTTCCACTACAAACTTCTAAAGTAATTTAAAGCAATGGTCTCTACTGGCCATCACACAAACTTGATCAAATGCCAGTCTTTGCCTCTTGCAAAGTATAATTTGTTTTTTCATGTATTTCTGTATGAAAGATTAGTGCATTACATGCCCACATACTCAGTACTCAAGAGACTGCTTAGCTTATACTTAGCCTAGGATCTGTTTAGTTTACAAGATTGCTCCAGACAAATCCCAAAAACTTCATGACTACAAAATAACCAAAGACTAGGATCTCAAGGAGAATAAACAATTTTCTAAATTAGTTTCAGAAATTTAAAAACTACATTTAACATTGATCTACATTTACTTCAAACTAATATCTCTATTTTTTCATTCAATAATATCCCTTTCCTCACAAGCCCACATGGGTTAAACTTACAATTAGTTAATAAAAGTGCCCAGTAAATTATTTTTTATATGGCTATTATTTGATAGTCTTTATACTAACATCCACCATGTTAATGAACAGAAGATAATCTCAGTAATTTGCTTCTCTTACAGATATTGATAGCACCATTTGGAATTACAGTAATTCCACATGTCTCTCAGCAAAGAAGAAAATTAATATTCAGCAATGATTTTACAATTAATGGGATGAGTAAGACTAAAGCATGCC
Source organism: Orthonyx spaldingii (assembly GCA_013397795.1). NCBI lineage: Eukaryota > Metazoa > Chordata > Aves > Passeriformes > Orthonychidae > Orthonyx > Orthonyx spaldingii. The sequence goes on along the minus strand of VZTJ01006146.1, from coordinate 394,920 downwards.
ATACCTTAATGCACATAAACTCATGCCTCTGTTGAACACAGTCCAAGTGATGATGCAATTACTTACAAAGCCAGCTTTGCTGTGGATATAGCCTGTAACTTATACAAACAAACAAGCAAAAGCCTAGAAATATATGTTTTCTACAAAGATGAATACATAGACAGTGTCCAGCTCTAAGAGATGGAAGACATCTATAGACAAATTGGAATGGAAAGGCTACAATATTCCTGCATAATTAACTGCTCTAGAAGGAAGTACTCTGGGTTTTCACATTTTCCTTTGGTAAATTTGACTTTCATTAATACAGTTTTCTCTGTGAATTATTAAAAAAACCCTTGTTTTCATGGGTTTTATCTTGCGAAGATGTATTCATACAGCTGAACGGTAGAGAGGAAATGAATGCATGAAGAGCTAATAATAGGTATAACGAACAGCTTCACTGGTGCCATAAATAACAGGATAGAAGCTGAATTACAGTGTTTGGGCAAGAAGAGTTACTGGACTTTTTAAAGATAATATCAGCAAACAAACATTTCAAAGAAACACTAGACTGAGAAGACAGAATTACTCCAGGGTAGGGGCCAGAGGTCGTGTTTTTAATGATGAAGCACCTTGATAGCCTACACATTGACTTGAAAACTTGAGAAATCCAGAGTAATTGGCAAAAAGCTGTCATTTCAAACCCCAAAGAATGCTAAATGCCATTGTTTCTCACTAGAGGTCACCCCCAGTAAGAAAAATAATTGTAACATCTTTTATTTTTTTGCCTGTAACTGGTACAATATTGAAAGAGTATCCCTTGTAGTATAGATGTAAGAATGCAGAATTTTTGTTGTTGTTGTTCTGGTGTGTTAAACACCAATTCAGTTGAGCAAAAGGAAACCTCATTAAAAAGGTTTCACTTTTCATTATAACACAGAACCTGTTTATTATTCCCCATACTGAAAAAGCTTTTGTTGGAGAAACCAGACATTTGATTTTATGGATTGTCTGCTAATAAACAATATAACAACATTTCAGTTGAAGAAATGCTATATCTCTCATGATCTTTTTGATTTTTTTCTTACTTTATTGACATGGGTCAGCATTCTTGGCTAAGCATAGCAGCATACACATACACAAAATATTTGACCATAATTTGCATTTGAGCAAAAATAGAATCTCTGTAGTACTAAAAGTGAGTATATCTTTACCACTATTCGTAATTAGAATTTAAAAAGAATATATGTTTATGTCACTGCAAGTATTAAGATTAAAAGATTTAGGAGGATTTGAAAAAGAAAGATCTCCATATTAGGTTGCTGTTAAGATCAAAATATGGCCACAGTAATTATTTGCATGTGCATTACTGAATATATGATCTTTCATTTCTAACCAGAATTTGAAAAATTAATGTTTGAAAATGGTTAAAGAGACAAAAGTTAGAAGTTTTGTCTTTATTTATTAGTATCTGTACAAACAGAAATTTATACTGAATATAATGAAGAAACATTTTTAGCTCCTCCATTGTTCTATAAAAATGACAAGTATTCATTGATAAAGACATAAATCATTATCTTTTTGTTACCAGAGCTTAAAACATTTACTTTGTATTGGTTTTTGCTTCATTCCTCCAAGTCTTTCTGCAAGGCAATCTTATTCACAGGAGAGATGTAGCTAAAATTTATGTGAAAAAGCCAACTGCAAAGTAAATGAAAAGGAACTGACAGGATCAGGCCACTTCACTGAGTTTTGGTTACTGTGTTCTGAATACCCCAAAATGATATATGTGCCAAAGCACCTTGAATAGTCAGTGAACCGTAACAGCTACTATTTCCCTGAATACTCTAGAAAATTACCCATCTGGCTTGCCCGGATTTTCCTGCTTCGCTGGTATAGGGTGGTTATTGTCCAAAATGGATGACATATTGCATCTCTGAAATGTCGTATGATAATACATTACATCACCTAGCCATGCAGTTCATTTCTACAGCTAGACATCTACAGCAAGCCTTGGGGAACAGCAAGAACAAAGCAAAAAATTTATCAAGAAACAATGTGCCCCAGTGTAATGTACAATCACTACAGGAATGTACATAAAGTCACGTATAACCTTATGTTTCTTAGCATAAGTGTTTTTGTAATTCCTGTCAACACGTGAATGCCTTTAAGATATAGAAATTTCTATCATTTAGGTTTTATTTTATGTGAAATAAATTAATACATTTTATTTTCTTTTTAAATGGCAAAGTGATGTCAGTATGCTTTAACAGATGTTTATATTTCATTCTAGAAGAAATCATTATACAAACATTACATGACAAAGAACTAAAAATTTTGTTTTATCTTGTGGTAGTTTGGATGAAAAAAAGCATTTGGAAAGAAATTTTTAGGAAAAAATCAGAAAAACTCAAACCAAATTTATAAAGTTCATAAGCCTGAAGTGATTTATAAAAATAAAAGCACATAAAGATACTTTAAAGAAGAAAAAAACCCAAGGAGATGAATCTAAGAATGTGCTAAAAATTATATCCTTTGATTATGTAACTTCACATGTTTCAAAAATGGGTTTAAATGCTCCTCATCTCTACTATAGAAGTCGTGTGGACTACGTACTCCATTGTAACTCTTTTTTTCTACTCATTGGTGTGTTTACTGAAAGTTATTTCTTTTTTTTCTTTTAAGAGAGTCTGGATATTTCAAAATCTTGTTTGAGAACAACATGAAGTGTAGTTTTAACTAATTTGTTTTAATAAAAGACTGATCTTCACTCACACATAGTATAAATAAAAGCTATAACTGAATTGCAGTTAAAAGAACAATGATTTACTTTATACAGGTGCATAGGAGGGTAGGAAGGAGAATGAAGACAGCCACTCCTAATCAGTCTGCATGTAGCAGAATTAAATTTCATTTTTATGAAAAGGATTTGAAAAGTTTTGCAAGATTTGGGAGTAGAATGGAGGAAACCAATAAACAAAAAGCAAAATTAAAAGAAAACCCAAGAAATATTTCACTTGGGAAAAGCTGCTTTCAGAACACCAACAGTTTCATCCTTGTGTTTATCCTAATGTGAGTTTAACTTAATGCAATAAATATCATTGTAGCATCCACTAATGTCTTATAAAATCTTTGAATCATGCAAGCGTATTTATAAGCAGTTAATATGAGGTTTTTTGCTACAGAGGTTTAAAAAGTCAGAAGAATCTGATAGAACAGGTTAGCAGCTCAGACATCCCAGTGTACATAGGCACAAGCTAAGACATTAAAAAGTAGATATATACAGATGCACCAGGAAAGTTTACTATCTCAAACACCAAATTTAGTTCTGATTTGGAATGAAACTGATTCTGTTCCCTCCAGAATTGCAATAAAGGTGTATTTTTGCTTCCCAAAAATATCCCACAAGCCAACTGTTGTAACTTCATTAGCTAAAAATAAATGCCTAAGCAACTTTACATAATGAACATACCAATAGAAATATTTGAACCAGAAGAGACTTTTAGATATTATCCCTTATATATCAAAACAAACAGAACAAGAAACACATATAGAATAAAATTTTTAGCAAGCTGCTATTGTCAGAGACTGAAATATCATAGTTTATGACTTAAACATCCTCATGAAAGACTTTTGCTTGCTGCAAAAAGAACTGTATTACAACATGCTGCAGAGAAGACCACTACACCCTGAATAGGCCTTCTGACTGAGGTTCTGGACTGCTCGTTGATGAAGGTAAGATAAAGGAACAACTCAGGGCTGGGAACATTCACAAAGGACAAGCTTAACACCTTTAGGCTGGAGAGCATAGCTCCAGCGCTATCAGCTGCCAGGCCAGCACAGACCCTCGCACCAAATGGTGGGGGGAGGAAAGAGGTTTCGGGTGTGCGGTGGAAAAAGCTGTGGTCAGAGGTGCAGTGACTGCTCTTCCTCCACTGTGCAAGACCAGCTCAGCTGTGGGGCCCCTTCACCCCGGGAAAAGCTTATCCACAGCAGAAGGGGTGCTATGGCCCATCAAAGGCTCTCCTAGGGTGTCCCCAGACCCTGCAACAGAGCAGGGCAAAACTAAAGTGTTGCAAGGGACAGTGCACCCTTAGGGGAGGCACCTGGGCGTTCCCACCTGGCCCAAATCATACATTAATCCTCCAAATTCTATACACTTCGGCATGGTACGGCATGGTGGCAGCGGCAAGGGACCCTCCGCACCCAGCAGACCGGATGGAGGGGAGCAACAAGACGGCGTTGGGACCCTCAGAAGGGTGATATGCTTCCACCTAACCCCTGTCACTCCCTCCCTGTCCCCCACCCCCAGGCACACCTTTCTTTCTTTTTTTTTCTTTCTCTCTTTCTTTTTCTATCTTTTTCTTGCATGTACTATTGCCTGTCTGGAAGAGGTTACAGATGGAACAGCAGACAATATTAACATGGAATGACTTCTCTGGCAGAAATCTTGTTACAGTAAGAGAAGGGCACAGAATGAAACAGTTGTTCCAGATGGTCTGAAGAAAGGCATTTTATGAGGAGGAGTGAAAGAAAAATACAGTGGCAGAAAAGCTCAGGGTGAGAGGGAAAAAAGCAGCTTTTACCTTCCTGACACAAAACAGCAGCTGAAGGACAGTGTCTGTTTTGGTGACAGGGAAGAAGAAAACAGTAGCAGAGAAGAGTGGAATGTCTCCGGTACAGTTGAGAGCATCTAGCAATTCAAAGGATAACAACAATTTCTGTGATAGAAATGGCAGCTGTTACTGTTTATTCTATGCAGTAATTCACTTAATGTGCACTTGTTAAAAAACAAGTCCAGGAGCGGAGTTTGGGGCCTGGAGCACTGGAACAGGTTGCCCAGTGAGTTTGTGGAGTCTCCTTCTCTGGAGATGTTTAAGAACCAGCTGGACACAATCCTGAATAATATCTTCTGGGGAACCTTGTTTAAGCAAGAAGGTTGTTCTAGATGACCTTCAGTGGTCCCTTCCAATCCTACTCATTCTGTCACTCTGTCTAAACTTGAGGTGGAAGAAAAAGGTAAGATGAGACAGGAGAAAATTGGTCTGGGTTGAATTAAAGGGGGAAGAAAACAAAGAAAGGGACAGACTCCTATGAAGGCAGGCTGAGAAAGCTGAGGCTGCTCAGCCTGGAAAAGAGAAGGCTCCGGAGACACCTTGCAGAAACCTTCCAGTACCTAAAGCAGTCACACAAGAGAGCAGGAGATGGACTTCTGACAATGACATGTAGTGATAGGACAACGGACAATGGCTTTAAACTGAGACTATGTTTAGATTGGACACCAGCAACAAATTCTTTACTGTGAGCGTGGTGAGGCACTGGAACAGGTTGCCCAGAGAAGCTGTGGATGCCCCATCCCTGTAAGAGTTCAAGGCCAGGCTGGATGGCGCTCTGATCAACCTGATCTAGTGAAAATTATTTTGGCCCATGGCAGAAGGATTGGAACTAGATGATCTTTAAGGTTCCTTCCAAGCCAAACCATTCTATGATTCTATGCTGGTCACTGCTGAAAATTAATGTGCCTAAGGCTTCAATCCAGTACTAAAAACATGATCAGTGAGGTGTAGGATGTCTTACAAGACCAACTAATAACATACTGAAACTGCAGAAGTGTAATTTATATGCACAAAAACAGGTTAGCAAAGCATGAAAAGGAAAACACTCAAAAGGCAGACCACTTTTCATTTGCTGTAAGTGAAAAAAAACAGAAAAAAGGAAAAATATAATCTTTCCTTCAAAAAAATCTGTACTTGAAAGGAGGTAGAAAAGGAAAATTAAAAGGCTGCATCCCAGATCTTGAGACGTACAATGTATTATACCAATGCATCTTTTCTATACTTCTCAAACCTAATTTTCATACATTTGTTTTTCAAACCATGGTACAGATTATAACATGGCAATAGAATTTGATTTATGATGGTCAAAAATCCTCAGCCCTCTCTACAACTGATTTTGTATAGAAACGTTAGAATGGCTGGTTTCCTTCACAGTAGAAATGTGTGAAACTGACTAAAGTACCGGAACCAAACCAACAGAACACATAAACCTGGCTTCTCAACTTTATCTTTTTAATTTAACTTGCTGTTTGACAGGTATTTTTAAAAATAATGTTAATATATTACACTGTTCTTGTGTGAACTAGACTATAGCATGGGGAGTTTTCTGTTGCTCTAGTCCTAGCTGATGGCTCAAAAACCAAACATTCATTAAAGATGTTCTAGTTGTTCAAAAGCAGGAAAAATTATGTTCTGTATTTCCATCATCTGGAAGAGTAATTACCTACACCATTGCAACAGATCTCATCATGGTTGTGTAGAAGGAGGAAAGCACAACAGCACTTAAGAACCCAAGTGTTTCCTCTTGCAAATTAAAGCTCTAAAGAAGGTGCTTGACAGATTATTGCTGAGTTCTTGAACAGCAGCAGTCTGATTTACAGCCAGAACTCACATGCCTTCACATCATTTTAACTTGGAGAATAGTAAGCTGTGACACACAGCTACACTGGGTAATCAGAAACAGGACTCTCATGCTGGTTTTGCCACATGGAGTATGTATGTTTGACAATTCCTTGCACTGATTTTAAAAGTGCACCTGAGACTTAATGCTTATCCTCCATGCAAATGTTGATCCCAATACAATTATCCTTGGGCTTATATCTAATTTTATTTAAAATTACTTGGAAATTTATTTCATTCAGACATATAATTTTATAATCTTTTTTTTTACTTTTATTCTTTGTATTTCTGCGTGTTCCTACAACTATTTTTTTCACTAGAATTCTTCTAATGGCCTGTTCTAAGAAACCAAAACATTGCAGGAAAATGCCAACAGAAAATGTCTTGGTTTGAAAGACAGATGTCTGCCAAGGAAGCTGGAAACCTCATTTGGAATGGAGAGTATGACCCCCTCCCCTCTGAATTATTATAGTTTTGAAATTAAGGGGCTTTCAAGCAAAGATATGGGAAAAGTAATAACAGTTCTTTACTAGAATATGTATAACAAGGCAGACAAACAACAACAACAGCAGCAACACCAAACAGAATGACAAACCCGGCAGCGCCTTCTCTCGGCTGCAGGCACTTTCCCTGTGGTGCAGTTCCGGTCACAGCCAGCAGGGGCGCTGCAGGCTCCCGGCCGGGCAGGGCGGGTGCGGTGATTCCCCGCGCCTGCAGGGGGCGCTGTGGCGCGGGCCCGGCCATCTCTCTCCACACGGTGATGGCGGCCACGGCCGGCAGGAAAGGGATGGGGAAAGGGCTTCCTCTACGAACTCCCGGGGGAGCCAGTCCTGGTGCCCCTCTGGATAGAGAAAGGAGTTGTAGCAGGAACCTCGGAGGCAGCAAATGGGAATGGCAGGGTGGGCTCACAGGGGATGTAAGCAAGAGGCAGCAGAAACTCGTCAGCTGTAGCTGGAACCTCAGGGCTGTCCCTGCAGGTAGGGGTGAAACAGCCACAGTGCAGCAAAGAAACCTCGGAGCAGTGGCAGACAAACGGCGGGGGTGGGGCTGCGGCAGTGCAGCTCCCGTGGCAGAGAAAGCGACTCCTGGGAGGGGAAAGGGACTGGGAGATCCTGGGGTTTTCCCCTGAGGCACCCTAGCAGATGGTGAAAGTCCTTTCTTAGTGAGGTAGGGTGTTAATGAGGCACCAGCTCAGTGGCTGCTCTCACCAGCAAAAGGCTCACTCACAGCCGGAGAAGCAGGACAGGGCTGGGCTCCTGCAGGGGCAGTGAATTTCCCCCCTATTAATCAACATCTTGACCGTCCTCCTTTGAATCCAACAGCGAGAGAGATCTAGGAGCTGTGCACAGCCCTTTCCCCCAGCCCAAATCTCCTGGTGTCTCAGTCCCTGTAAGAGAAACCCATCAACTAAGAGAGTAGCTGGTCGCACCCTTCCCCTGAACCATGACAACTTCTTTTGTCTCTCTTAAGTACCGGTCATTATTGTCCCTTAGCAACAGATGGGAGAAGATTCCCTGAGAGAAAGTAAACAAAAGGAGCAATCCTAAACTCCAATAGAAAAAAAAAAAAAAAGTTTAGTAGAAATTCAGAAACAGAATACATCCAGATTGTGATTATATGCATTTTAAATTCTGGTGTCCCTTTTACCTTTTGTTCTTCTCTTTATCTTTGTTCTCTCCACAGTTCCAGCTATTTTTATCAATCTATTCACTGCCAAAAAGGTCTGTCCATTTAGAAACCAACATGTATCCATCTGACCCTGTTCCAGAGTCCTTCTTTTGACAAGGAACAAGAGCAAGCTGTTGGCTCAGTGACAACGGCAGACTTTAAAGTCATCAGCAGTAGGAAGCAACAAAGAGATTAGAGCCCTATCTGGCTGGAAACCATCACCTCTTTTTGCCATGCCAGTATAGCATCTTGAAGTCCAAACCAGCCTCAGACTCAAACTTTGCCTTTAATAAGAAGTAATTTTTACTACAAAACTAGGATACAGGATATTTTAGGATATCTAGAGTGAGGGTTTACCAGAATATAAAGTCTGGTTTATATATCAAAACTAATGGTTGAGCTTTGGACTTCTGTTCAGTCGCTACATTTGTTTGAACCAATCCCTTTCCCTACACATGTTAAAAAGGAACACATGTTAAAAAGGAAACAAGAATTAAGAATTCCCCCCAAATAAAATCCAGTTATATTATCATACAGTTTTTAACTCACACAAAGTGATATTTGCATGTAAGTTTACAGTTCTAGTTAATGAAAGGAATATGTTTGATCCTTAAACTAGTATTTAAAAATCAAAACATCAGTTTAAAATTACCTTACTTTTTATGTATGTGTGTAAATTTACAAAATTTTACGAAAGTTTTCTGGTTTCTCTTCTATTATTCTATTTTAGAAAGATAACTTTTTGGTTTTTTACTGTGGGAAGCATCTTAAGGCTCACTGAAACACAATAAGTGTAAGGTCTTCGTTCACTGAAAGCCACTTTAGAAAACGAGACAAACTCACTTCAGCATCTTTTCAAATTTTACCTAAAACACTCTAAAAGTACAGTATGCTGTCCAGTTGCACCAAGACAGCCTTCATTCCTGTCACCTTGCCATAGCATGGATTTTGGACAGGAAGGAGAATACCTTTGCATTCTCTTTGCAAAGCTCAACAGCTTTAACAGTCTGTTTGTTTAGAGAGACAAAGCAGAGGCAAAGGGAATATACATGTCTGTGATTGATCCTAATTCTTTTCAACTCTTTGACAGTAGGCAAAGGGTGGAGAGTTTCAAGGAACACCAGCCAGAAAATTACAGTGTCTGTGAGAACAAATAAAGTTTATGTAAAAGCCACCTCTGGAGAAATACTAAAAGACAAAACTCAGTAAAAAAGAATTGTCTTCACTGGCAGTAGACTAACACAGTCTTGGTCATTTTCCAGATTGTCCTAAATTAATAGGCTAAATATCTTAAAGCTGACTTAAATTATCTCCTCAAGGGTGAGGAGAAAATAAGATAATGTCATATCTTTACACTTACCGCCTTTGTTTTGACTCTTTAGGATAGTCCAAGGCCAAATTTCAAATTTTTCCCTATAGCAAGAAGTAAATAAACTTTTCTTCTTGTTTCCTCATACCCTCAGTGAAGGATTTGTTTTCTATTTAATACCTGTTCTCAGAAACCAGAGCCTGAGGTAAACATTGAACTATCATCACTTTGTGACAAAACAGCAAGGACTGGCAGTGCTCCAAAATTATTACTAGAAAGTGTTCCTCATGAATGAAAGGCTTACAGTTTTACTCAAAACAAACCAAAGAGGACTTTGCAGGTCCTCAAAATTTTTCAGACTTCGGGTATGCAGGTGAGCAAGCTCTGCTGCTCAGCTTCCTATATTTGCAGGGAGACACAATTACTTGTGTGTTCACAGGTCCTTGATCTAAACAGAAGAGTAGCATGGCCACACAGTGTGGCCATCCATTTACATCTCAACAAGCCTACGTTTCAAAGCCCAAATTTCATGAATCTTTAGATCAGACATCCTTTAGACCAGACATCCTTTAGACAGCAAGTCCCCAGTGGAGAACACAAGTGATCTTTGGCTCAAACCATTCACCTATTTCCAAAAATGAAAAATTCTTTCTTTGCAAGTTATCCCAGAAGAATATGGTAACTTAAAAGTCTTCCTCACATAGAAGTGAAACTTTAAAACATTTTTAAACCAGGAAGTTTTCACATTTACCTTTTACAGTAACACTGGTAGACTTGTGGCGTAAACTAGAAAACAGGCATATTTTTTTACAGATAAGAGTTAAATAGAGATACCCCAAGTTTGGCTCATATTCTCATTTTCTTGAGACCAAAAAACAGCTCATATATATTTATTTTACTTCCATTACCAGCCAATCCATCTTTGATTTTTATGCTGAAGCCACTTCAGCTGATTTGCTTAGCAGTGTACAAGTGACTTCACTTTTTTTCTCTGCAATGAAAACAAGTTCAAACAGCCAATTCTCCTTCCTTTCATGAAAACTCAACATCTCTAATGGGTTTTCCAAACAAAGCCTGAATCTTTCTTTGGTCACTCAGAGTGCACCGCGGTAATGAATCCCTGTCTGCCACAACAGTTTGTATTTAAGTTGGCTGCTTTCCCTCTTGTTTGCCTCAGTCTGGAGAAAGATTTATAAAATTCAGTTTCCAGGTGTTCCTACGCCGACATTATTGTGGTGAATAGTAAACGGTTTATAATAACAAACCAGACAGATTAGAGAAAAGAGGACACAGCTGGCAATAATATTGACATGATTCTGGACAGCAGGCTGGGCAATACTTTAAGGGCATTTTATTTTTCTTCACCCACTATCTGCAACATGAAATTGAACTGCACTTAGATGGGATTTCCATGGGAATTAAGTATCCAACTTCAGTAGAATATCAATAAAATTTTAAGCCTCTATTCCCATATTCTACTTTGCAGACACCTGCCATAATCTATTTGGAGAGCATATCTGTCCACCTGCAACACACTTACAGTTAACCATATGCTAATCAAATATTGGTTATGCATATTTAAGCTCACTTTGTCAAATGAGGACAAAATAGTAAGTAACTATAAAGGCTGTAAGAATAGGGAGAAAAATCACTTGAGGAAATTTATCCCAAGAACAACACAATTTTGCATTTAGAATACAAGTAAATATTCATTTCTATTTGTGAAATAAGCATTTCACATTAATAAAAAAGAAGGAAAATTAGTGATATAAAAAATTCAGTTCTAGAGAACTGTAACAACTTGAAAAACTAGAAATTTCCTTCAATGCAGTTTGTTTAAAATACAGTATCACCTCTAATTCCATTAACTTCTTTCAGAAGTAAACATCCTTTCAACATCATCTTAGAGAAATGTTTCTTGAAACTCTATTATTATTTTTTAAAATGAATATTTATGTGTTGTGCACAAAATCCCCCAAATTGTAGGAGAAATCACCTCTGCATAAAGGAGTGCTCCATAGTCCAATTTAAGAAAAATTCTTGGAGCATTTAACTTCAGCCACAAATACATATAATATGCCAAACTATATTATGTGGGAGGGTTATACTTCTGACTTGTGTTTTCATGTTGGAAACAAGAAATCCAGTCATGGATGTCACAAAAATAATTTTACCATTGAATTAAATTGAGTGTTCAATTAAAAAGACATTTCTTCAGTTCTGATTGCCCAGAAACTGAAACTGAGGACAACTACAGAGAAAAAATAAAAATACCACATTATTATTATTAATTATTTAATTATAATAGCAAGAACAACATTATGATTTAATTTCCATACTTTCTTTGTTAACAAAATTTCAGTCTTCCCAAAACTAAAAATGGAAACCAAGTGCATTAAACACCAGATCTCTCTGGTGTTTAACCATGAAGGCATCTGTCTTCTTCATTGAAACATTTACTATAGTGTTCAGTATATGCGGGGACATGTTTTAGAGGCAGGCCTGTTTAAGGACTGTATTTCACCTCCTGACACAATTAATTGCATTATGAATCAGAGTTCTAATGAAGATTAGTTGTTATGTCTCAGTGCAACTGTACTGGGAAAAAAAGACAGCCAAAGAGATGGACTTTGGACAGCCCTGCACTTATTTATCACACGCACAAGGTCAGAAGGTAAATGGTCAGAAATCATAGGATACTTCGGTAGGTCTGTTACGGTGCTTTTGTTGTTTCAGGTGAATCTTTGAAATCTCTGAAGGTTGAATACTGAGAAGCAGGTTAAGAGCTAGGGAGGAAAGGAAGCAGATAGACTAGATAAAAAGAAAATACTGGAGTACATTAAACTGAATAAGTATATAAAATACTTGCAGTTGCTTGCCTGCAATTCCTCATATACACTACATTTAAAATTACTGCAAAGCATTCCCACAGTTTGTAATAAAAATAGGGCAGGAACACAGCATCCAGAAGTATAAATTTTATTAAAATCTCTTTAAATTATCTAAATTCAGCTGGAAATTTTCCAAGGACCAAGACGAGGCTGTTGGTACATCAAGCTTTTTATTAAACTAGATATGCATCAAGAATGGAATCTCTAGCTCTGTAGGGTGTTTTCTTTGCTCTTTTGCCGAATTAGAGCCAAAATGCACAGTTTCAGAATTAAAACAAAAACTAGTTATATGAACAATTTTAAGACTTGTTCCAATTCCAGAATTTTTACAGCAAAGAGAAAATGAAATATGTATTCATGTCCTGAGGACTGTTAAAATGAGTTTGTGAATTGCTAAAAAGTGCAATGAACAATTACTAGAGAATTACCATTATGTTCCTATAATAATATTAGTTTACACTCTTCAGTCACCAGACGACCTTAAAATGTAAAAAATGCTGATATAATAAGATGCCAGTATGCAGACAAGTTTTTAAATGTCTTCTGTATCAATGGGGTTTGGCTTCAATAGACAGCTACTCATATTAATTAGCAATGTTGCAGTATTGTAAACATTTAAAAATATCAACAACCAGTACAACCTTCAGAATTAGATACTGGAGCAAGGCCTTTCTTTGTCAGAGCTGCTAAGCACTTAACAAAAATTCAGTATTTGCAAAAATTCTGTATCTTAGGCCTATAAAGGAAAAATTAATTCAGTGATTGAATGACATTGAGTGAATTCAAAAGTAAAAATGAACACTCACATTTGTGTTTGTAGCATATATTTCAGCTTCCCTTTTATGCTGTTTTAGCTTTCTTAGTGACTTATTAACTTCCTACATCATCTCTGTCAATTAGCATTCTACAACTGAGGCCTAATTATTCATTTAATGGAAAATATTTTGGACACTGTATTTCCACATTTTCATGACACACTGAGTTTCAATTTGTTTGCCTTTCCTTCTTAGCTGTTCTGTCAGTACGCAGTCAAAAATTTAATCCTGGTCAAGACTGATCACAATAACTTCACATACAAGTTACACTAATCAGTTGAAGCCAACTTTCTTTGCTTTTCTCTCTGGTTATTGTAGTTAATCAGAATATATTACATTTTTCCTTTTAGAACAAGACTGGGGACAGATAAACAACTCACAGGAGCCTTTCCAAGTGAACCCTGAAGACATATTTCTCGGGAAGGATTTGTGAACAGCTTAAGCACATCCTGTTCTTACAAAATAAGGAGGAATGTTGCCAAGCTACTAACACCCCATGATCATGGATGCAGACATAACAAGACATTACATGCTTACCAAGCTGGCCTCTCTAAGACAGCAAAGATGTAGCTTTTTAGTCTAAGACATTCAGGTGACTATCATTTTTACATTTTGTAGAATACTTATAGAATGAATGCTAAATAACAGCAGCTTCCTTTCAAAACTGGTGTCATGCAACCAATAAGGAAAAAAATGAATGCACAAGTAGTACTTTGACTTATTTTCAAAGGTTTGGGGTAAGAGAAGTCCCCAGAACATACACACCTGTAAAAAGGCTGGAAAAGAGTCAGGGAAGGAGTGCATTGTCATCATGAAGAGTAAACCACCTGGTAGGGAACAACTAAGGTCACATAAAGGTTATTTTCTGCTACATCTCTATATTTCTATTTTAAAGCTTCACAGGCATTAGAGTACAAAAGCTTCTTACAATCACACTGCATTCAAAAATGCTAAAAGTGAATGTGCTTGCCTTTTCATAAGGAGGAAGAACCTCAAAGTACTGCAATATAGGTCACTTTACAATTCACCAAACCATTCATGTAGGTCTAATTTGTGACTTCATAAATATGTTCTTAATATCTACCAATCCCATGACTTTATAAAACAGCTATCATGTGGTGTTTGAGCAAAATTTTGAATTTCAAATTAAATTACTGTCCCATGACAGCCAGATTAAACACCCAGTTAAGCACTGATTTAAATGTAAAATTACACTGGATCACCATCATGGCATTCAACTTGATCTGAACTCAGAACGTTTCTGGCTCATCTATTCCTGCAGAAAATCACGGTGTTTCGTACTGCGATTAACACTCTGACATGGCAAACAAGCATGCCACGCAACATCTAAGGAAATAAACTTTAAAGTGAAAGAAACTGAAAGGCATAATTTCCCAAGGCAAGCTGTTTTGTTCATATACTGATGACTGTGTCTTTTAAAAGCTAACAGTCTACCATAGTATAGAACAATTTATACCTCAGTTGCTTTCCTCTGTGAAATTGAGGCACTTGGCTTTTTTCTCCTTTTGACAGGCTTTTTTTTTAATACAATGGTGGTCTAAACATGATGTACATCCACTGAACTACTAAGCGTGTGATGGACAAAACTCATATTACTACAAGTTTACCTTTGCATCAGGTTGCAATACACAAATAAACAAATAGTTCAATGATTTCAAATGGCCATATTCTCTTTTAGGTTCAATATCAGTTTGCTTGTTGTGCTGCTGCTAATCATCTCTCAAATGAACCATTGCTTTGTTGCCCTCAAAGAGCAATGAGCTGGTGAAAGGTCTAGAGCACCAGTCTTATAAGAAGCAGCTTAGGGAGCTGTGGTTGTTTAGCCTGCAGACAAGGAGGCTTAGGGGGGGTCCTTATTGCTCTCTACAACTCCCTGAAATAGGAGTGTAGCCAGTTGGAGGTTGGTCTTTGCTCCCAGGTAACAAATGGCAGAGAGGAAATGGCATCATGTTGTCCCATGGGAGCTTTAGGATAGACATCAGGAAAAATCCCTTAACTGAAAAAGTTCA
Source organism: Orthonyx spaldingii (assembly GCA_013397795.1). Lineage (NCBI taxonomy): Eukaryota > Metazoa > Chordata > Aves > Passeriformes > Orthonychidae > Orthonyx > Orthonyx spaldingii. Next base: position 379,773 of record VZTJ01006146.1, on the reverse strand, counting down.
GGGAGATGGTTAAGTCAAAGTCCTTTGAGGTATTTAAAAGCCATGACAGTATGGCACGTGGTGATATAGTTTAATGCAGGACTTTGTGGTGTAGGGTTAATTGGCAGACTTGATGATCTTAGAGATCTTTTTCAATGTAAATGATTCTATAATCCTAAATATGTATTGTTATTTCACTTTCAAATTATCAGTGTGTTTCACTCATAAGAGCTTATCATGATTTATAAGGAACAATTTTGCTGAAAACAAAGTCTTGTGTCACATTCTATATGGAAAACGTTCAAAAAACAAGGCCCTTGTTTTAACAACAAATCTGACTTGAAGTTTTTCATGAGTTCTGCTACTGCTGTCTTGGTCATTCAAATTCAGTACATTCATGGATATTCAGTGTATTGAATGTAATGTTTTTGATGAAAAAATGTTCATACTTGGCATATAGATTCACACAGTAACACTGAAGACCCAACAAACATGCACTGATTTCCCAGCGTATCTTAGAAGAACCTACATGGACATCTGCCCTGGTTTGAGACAAATTAGGGGAAAAATCCTGAGATAGGTGTCTCCCCTGCCAGGAAATGCAGGCCCTGGCCGCTCCTCTCCCACAAGTTTCAGAAAGGAATTTTTTAGAGGAAAGTGAAAAAAAACCTGTTTATTTACCAGCAAGGTGCACACAGGTATCAAAAGAAAATAAATATTGTTAGATAATAAACTGTTCTGGAGAAAAATGATGGATCTTTTTAGAGTCTCTGTTTGGCTCATCCTGAGTTCCAGAGCTGGGACACGGCTTCTCTGCAGCCCTCCTTGTCCCAGCTGGGTGTTTTAGAGGTGTTTTGGACCAGAGCAAAAGCGGAACAGTTCCAGAAGAGGAAGAAGAAGCCACAGTCCTGGGAAAAACTCCTTGTTTTTAGCTAGCAAAAAAGAAGCTGACTGAAAACTAAGCTGTAGTCCCTCTGTCCATGATAGACAACAGAGCTAAGAGAGAGCCCGGGGAGGGTATGCAAAGAAACCACCTTGCCAAAGGAATTCCACCGGCTTCTCCCACCCAGCTCAACTGAAAGGGACTGGACCCATTTTCCTGGGCATAAGCAGAGGATAGGGCATACATAGGGAAATACAAAGCATAAAATCACCCCAGGACAACATCAAAAGTGAAAAATTACTACATGACCATGTCCTGAAGACACAGCAGATTCTATGTCTATTGCCCTAGGGCCGGGTTCCACAAGTTATTTTAAAGTAACCCTGGTCACAAGATTTGTAGAATGAGTTTTTAGAACACAGTAGTTCTGTGCTAAATTATTACTATTTTTTTCTGAATAGGAACAGAATTTCTGGGTTTGTTCTATATTTTTATACAGGTTTAAATCCTAAATTGATGTGGGGAAGGAAAGGCAAGGTGGAGAAAAATTTGTTTCTAACTATATCATTAAATCTGATCATTTACATGCCTTGACTGGGAGCAATACCTTTCGGAGCACTCTCAGGCAGAAGATTGTGGTTGATATCGGCTGGGTACTTATAGCTTCTATAGAATGAAAAGAGACCAGCAAGAGTATTGGCATAGTAGCAGAGCTGAAATTATATTATACTTTCCAAGTATTAATTATTCTCTTCATCATTTACATTATAAGGAACTGATTGTGAAAAATTGCATCTTGATTTGGACATAAGAGAGCACCTATCTCAAACAACATGGGGCATCCCAAGGGAATTAACTTTTTCATTAAACATTGGAACTTCACTTTTTAATACACTTTTGATTAAAGAAAGGGGAAAAAATGCATTGAACAACAAAAAAAACTATGCTTGGAAGAGCTTGCAAAACAACCCATAAACCTTAGAGAAAAATTCCAAATTCTAAGTTGTTTCATATAAAATCCTTCTTTCCTTTTCTTTTTTTTTTTTTGTGATTTATGTGCACACACAATATATATGTATTACACATTCTCAAGGGCAAAAATATTTTTACTTAAATTACATTCATATGATTCTTGATTAAAAAAATCAATTTGCCAGATCAATTTTTCTTAAACAAGTTCATCATACTCTGGAGCAATGAACTAATCAATAGCGAATGTTTTTCAGATGCTTTGCAGCCATCCCACTTTAGTAATTGCTAGAATTTCATATTGACAGGTGATAGGATGGTTTGAAGGATGAATTGATTTGTTAGCCTGTAGTGCTACAAGTCAACACCGCAACAATAAAGATATATCCCCAGAGTGCTAGGGTTTGGAAATCAAACAGGAGGTGAGTTGTTACATTATGCATTTGACCCTGGAGGTAATTCAAGATTGCAAGTTTTGTGGTTGTATTCAAAGCCACAGAAAGGAAAGAGGAAAGGAACCACTACCACATAATTTTGTAGTGATTTTTTAAATGAAGAAAAGGATTGTACATGGCACCATCTAACTGTTTATGTTGGATGGTTGAATAAAATAAATAAATAAATAAATAAATAAATAAATAAAATCTCAAAATTTGCTAAATGATGGTATGCATCAGCAGGATTGTCGATTTTGGTCAGTAGTTCCTGACAGAAGCAGGAATGGCATAAGAAATTACAAATAAGATGGTTAGAATGAGTAAAAGGATTTCTATCTCACAGTATAGACAGCCAAAAATTATTTGCCTTATTGTAATGATTCTTGAACAGCTACAGTCCATATTTCCACAACCAACCAACTCAGCAGGATATCATCATATATAAAATACAACTACTGAAATCAAGGCTGCTTCATTATGAAGAGGACTCTCAGCTGTGTGCTCAGGTCACATTGTTGGATGTTTTTTACAGAAGCATGCCAAAGCACAGAATCTATTCACAATGCCAAAAGAAAATTTTAAGATCTGCATTCGTGTCTGCTAATGGCCAAAGATTTGGACTTTATCTGAGCTCAATTAAATGACTGAGGTAGCTACAAGAAAGGAAAAGCATTGGCTCTGCATTTCTAAAGTCTCAAATTTGCAAACAAGCAATTGAAGAGGACTTTTTAGCAACAGGGTCAGTCATCAGTCTCAGGGAAGTTAATAAAAACACTGATATCCACAGGTGCAGGACCGAGTGCTGCTCTCCAAACTCAAGTACATACTCCAGTAAGTCATCTGGAGTTTTCACACCTTAGGGACAGCCACAAGCACAGTGAACGCTACACAGCACAAAGCTCTAGTGCTGTCACACACATAGACATTTGATGTTGCCAGTGTGCACCATCTGCCTCATCTAAACAAAACCAGATAGCAAAAATGCCTTCTTTTGCCTTTTTGTTCACTCGCTCAAACTCAGCTCAAAGAATCTCTAACGTGTTGGTACAGCTTATGTAGTGGAATATCTTCAGTCAGTTATTGCACCTGTAATTTCTTTTTTAGACCAATTGGGTTGTCCTTCTTCCAGAGCAGGTAAAAATGGAAAGCTCCCAACTATGAAAGACCCTCAGTGCTACCAGTATGTAACTTCAGAACAGTATTAGCTAGGTGACATCTGTTAGACAATGCAGTTACTAAACATTCACCTAAATGTAAAGGTTTCTCATCTTGCATAATGTGTCCTCTGACATAATCCAAGCAGCATCTCAGTCTGACACAGCCAGCATAAGGAGTATGTGTTGAACAACTTTATCTTCTTTTCATATTCTCTGAAAACTATGTGTTTCCAAAGTACTTGGGAGTGCTATTTGTATCATGTCCTATGCCACCTTTTAGACCACGCACCTCAGATTGAAACTGAAATCTGCAGATGAGCTAGTTTTAGAGTTATTTTTGCTATCACAAAGTAGATTTAACAAAATCCACCATGAAAATCTCCATGCTCAAAGTCTCTTTGATCTCCTGTGATACAGTAAAAAGAATCATTGTCTCTTTTTATCACATATTGCATGATAAACATGTAAATAGCTATATGACAATTTTTAAATTTGATTTTTATGTATACTTCTTTAAATTTGCCAGATTACATTCCCACCTCTGTGTTTAGCTGAGAATGTGCTTAAAAGGAAAATCTTAATACAGTAATTTGTCTTTCAAATACAATTTTCAAAGTTGTAGGAGCTAATTTAGTACAGGTGGGTCTGACATTAGAGCCCAACCACAAACCAGCTACCTGTATCCATGTCTGAAGGAGTTAAAATTTCTGTAGATTTCTTAGGAAATTGTTCAATCTTTGCAGCACTATGTACATTCATGCTGCTATATTGAATAGATATATATTATATAGAATAGGTATTGAAAGGAAGACAAAAGAAATTGGTTTTTAATATTGCACTTCATTGATAGCAGTGAAAACATAAAAATTAGCATTTTTGCTTTTGACAAGAGCAACTGAGCATTTGGCATATCAGTAT
>VZTJ01006146.1:355430-370430 GCA_013397795.1 Orthonyx spaldingii | reverse complement strand
CAACATTATTGCTTCAATCATCTCTGGTTTCTTGAGTCACTCTGTCCTCTTCCTTTTCAGGGACTTCACAATCTCAGTTTCCTAACATTTTGTACCACCAGTACATTGCTGGGATGAATTCAGTTTCACAAGCAGTGAAATGAGCTGAAGGTGTTAAAAAATGTCTTGGAATTTCTTGCCCATCATTTTTCTCACTTTACTTCTAAGAAGATAATCTATATTCCTGAATTAGTAGGATCTCTTCTGTATTCTTTCAGATACTAGAAATTGGGCCAGTGTCTTCTGAGCAGAAAGAGAGTTGAAGAGGACTTCAAGAAGAATGGAGATATGCGACCTTTGAGCTCTCTTGAGATCCCACTCTGAATTGCATGAATATTGCACATGAAGCACCATGATTGGCTGTAATTCTCACAGCTATTTTTTTCAATCATCAATAGTTGAAAGCAGTTACAATCAACCTTTGTGTGGTCTAGTGAAACAGAAATATATAAAACTGTTTATAATGATAGTGAAGAGATAACACTTCCCAGATGCTAGGAAAATATTCCATTTAAAAGGTGTTTGGTGTTATTTACTTTTGACTTCAAAAAAATACCCCAAACCAAGCCAAAAGTAGTTTCTCTTAATACATTCTGTGAATTAACTAACAAACAAGAAAAGATAAACTAGAGCAATTGCTTTTTCTTCATTCAGCGAAATGAGTTGGACATGGTTTCTGTGTTATTTGTAGATAGCAGCCAACAAAAAGAATTGTTTAGAAGTAAATTTGTGCTCACAATAAGAGCAATCCCACACAAAGCAGGCACCAAAACTAAAATACAGATGAGAGTTCACTGAAGTGAGGCCACCAGCAATTAATGCCCAGAACACAAAACAAAAACTGTGTAAAATCAGTAAACTGCCCAGCTTAATGAATAATCCCCTCCAAGAAGAGTTATCATAGAGAAATGTGAATGACTGAAAAGCAGTGAGACATTCAGCATTATTCTGATTTTAACAGTAAATATCACAAATTTATGAACAGTCTCATGCAATTAAGTTTTCCAAAACAGCAAGACCATATTCATGAAATAGCAGTTCTATATGTCGTAGTCAAGATATAAATATTAATATTTCTATAATAATTCTGATTCAAAATATGCAAATAGCTCTGTCTGTGAGAGCAGAAACTAAAACTCAAGTCTTTCACTCCATATACTATACACTAGACTTGGTCCAATGTAGAAAGGTGAAGAGGAGGGAAAGGGGAAGAGGGAGAGATCATCATTGATGTACTGTGTGTGAAGTTCAACTTCATAGCAAACTGCATAGGTTTGCTTTAGATGGATGAAAAACTTGCATGCTTGACCACGTTCTACAGGAGATAGTGCCTAGGGAGAAAGGTGGTGGAAATTGGAGGAGTTTTATTTTGAATATTGGGCAAGTCTCAGGTACTGATCACCTCTGCACCAACAAAAGAAAAACCTTTTTAGGCAAATCTCTAGGGACTAAAAACTTTACTTCCAAAAAATAAAAGGTGACTAAACACTTATGCATGGACCTGTGATTCACCCTTTTGGTTTTGATGCCTGATTCTACTTTTCACAAGTACTAAAGATCTTTCTGAGAAAGCCAACCAACAGAGGACTTGCATCCAGGTGCACCAAAGAAATGTCAACCACTGGTTCAACTTTCCTGATCTTAGAGGGCCACAGATTCTACTTTAGCCATAATTGTGTTTCAGTCCTATATTAAGTAGTAGCATGGAAATGGGGGCACCTTCTGGAATGCTGAGTTTAATGCACACATTTAAGGAAGGGGCTTATTCAAGCTGATGTCAGATTCAAACCCTATTTTTTTCACTATTTTTGTTTTTGAAAGAACATAAAATGGTTCAACCTTAGTTTCCCCTTCTTCAGAATGAAGTTAGGCATCTCTTTAAGAACCCTAAGAATTACCATTATTTATAAAATAGTTGAAGCCCAAAGGTATCATTAAAGGTGTTTTAGGGGTTTTTAAAAGTATTTTTGGAAAATGGAAATGACTGTATTAAGATTTATAGCAAGTTTCGGCATAAAAGGCATAGGCTCCTTATGAATGCATAATTTACTTTTTGAACAGTAAGATTACATGTTTATTAACATACTTCCCTAGCTATTCAATAATTTCCACAGAGATATGCCAGAAAATACCCCATGAGAATTTTACTCTCAATCTAAGATAATATTATTTAGCCCTTGAGCAGTCAAGGGTCAGTGTAGCACATGTGAAAAGTTATTTTTCCTAAAACAGCTTTCAAATAAATAATATGGCTCTAATTGAGTAAAAAGAAGCACATATATCACATCCTCTTCATTACCTCTGGAAGACCTGTGCTGTCAATAAAACAAAAAATAAATTAATTAGGTTTTTTTGATGGTCATTGGAGAATGCACCCATCTTTTGACTTCAGGAAAATTGTGCTGTCAAACAAGTGCTATGAACCTCCTTTCATCTTCTTTACTCACTTATACAGTGATTGAGATTGTACACTGGCATACTTGAGAATCACTTATCACAAATACAACACGTTACTGAGAACCAACTGTGCTTGTGACTCTGCCAGAATATTTCTCTTCTTGAAGTGCTCAAATGTCAGGTTGAGGTAATGAAACACTCAATGCTTGAGGTAACCTTAGTTCAACAGAGAGAGCAGCAATGCCTTTTTTTTTTTTTAACCCTGTAAAGATTTTATTGGCAAATAAATTGTTCATTTTCAAATCAAACTTTAGGATGGAAAGGATGAGAGATATCCAGAATTCAGTTATTCTAATGTCATGCAGAAGATGTCCAGATAAACAGATGCCTATGCACTTTTTAAAAATACATCCTACACATCAACAGATTTTGTCTCTCTGAAGTCTTTTATCATGATAACTGTATACAGAATTTCATACCCTTCTTATTAAAAGTGTTGTATCTACAATAATGTCACCAGACGTTCAGTTTTCTAGAGTGTACTGATGAGTAATACAATCAGTGCTCCTTTGGCGGTGACCCAGTCAGTGGCTGTGGTCACAGGGGACAATGGACAATCAGCCACACCTGCCTTCTCTGTGTGGATTAATGAAAATGTCAAATGGACAAACTATTCCCCTCAGGACAGTGGGTCTGAGGGGGATGGGGAAGGCAGACAGGGGTAACTTCGCACCACTCACACTTGTTCATCAAGTTTCCATCTCCTCCCCCGTACGCTCACAGTTATTTTAATATTCATCAGTCGCTCGAAAGTTCTGTTACCAGGGTCCGTTGATTGGTTGAGTTAATGTATTCCTCCCCTTTGTTTCCCCCATTGGATGTTCCCAGTTAAGTAATGTTTTCCTATTGGTTTGTTCCCCTGTTCCTCCCGTTGGACCACCCCCTTTTTTTTGGCCCTTTTAAACCTCTGCACGTCCCCATTTCTTTGCTCTTTGTGGTGTGTACGTTCAGCTGCTAGATTCTCCTGTCCCCCGGGACAGGGAATAAAGACTGGAACTACCTCACAAAGAGTCATTTCCACTCCTTTGCGGCCGAGCTGCTATGTTGTTTCCACCTGCTGCTGCCAGCTCCCCTGGATGAGCTGTGCCTGCTCGTGCTGTTGCCAGGGGACCAGAAGCTGCTCAGCCTGAGGGCTGTAGATGTCCGACAGAGAGCCGAGCACAAAAGGGTGGCACTCAAGCCACCGGGCAGCTTGAGAACTGGCAGTGGCCAGCAGCGACATGCTCCCACTTACCTAAGGGGTTTGTTTATTTCTTTATGAAGACCACATAAAAAACAATGGCAGCAAGGACTTCTCCTCAAGAGAGATTGCTTCTCCCTTCTTTTCTCCTTACTCACATGAATATCACAAAACTAAATAAAATCAATGTAGAGAGGTGCAGGATACCTAAATTTACTTTGACATCCAGTCACCAGTTTATGCCCTAACTCTACAACTCATGAATACAGTGCCACTGCCCAAGAGATGGCTGCCAAAATGTCCCCATTTTGTGATGATTTAGCAGTTGGTGGCACAGTTAATTTCATTGTAAAAATAACTCAATTGATTAACACATCTATGAAATAACGATATTTTGCAAAATAATTACATTGCATTAAAAAAGAAAGAAAAGAAATCCTTGCTTTTATTATTTCAAACTACATCTTTCTGTCACCCAATTATTTGAGCTCTGTGCATTGCGTGTTCCACCATGACACTGTTTACCTCTAAAAGAAACTGATGAACCAGTTGACTGCTCCTCTCATTCTCTCAATTAGGCAAGTTAGACCTTCATTTCAGATTTTCAACTGGCAGAAAACCTGGAAGATTGGTTGAATGAAAACCTGAAGTGGTGAGGGCCAGAATAACATTCTAAGATCGTTCACAGTCTTTCATCATCTCTTTTGCAAGTGTGCAATAGCGTGGGAGAAATTTTAAGTCTTAGAGCCTCAACCTGACAACTTTGCCACAGCATAACAGCCAAGTTTGAAATCATCACTTACTTCCACTTTTTCTGTTATTCCTGCAAATTAATAAGGACAGAGCAAAAGGTAAGCTGAGAGCAGAAATAGAAGAGGTTTTCAGTGGGAGGGATGGGCAAGAAAGACCCAGGCTGATGCATTAGTGGGTCATGGCAGCAGACTTGGAACAAAAGTGGTCTGAAGCTCAGGTCTCCCGCTATGGCATGCTTTACCAGTCAGGAAGTTTGCCTGTCCTCTAACCTGAGAAGAAAATTAACCTACTCTTGCCAATTGATTTGTCTGTAGAATTGAAATGCTCTTGGCAGGTGTGTAGTTGGAAAGCATCTTCAGAGTGGAGCAATTTAGATCCCCAAAGCTTGTTGTAGTCTGAATCCCAGCCCACCACTGTCATCCTGCAGTGATTCCTACCCCTTGTCCCATGTTCACCATGTAAAAAATTCTGTATTTCCAGACAACATGCGTTTTGTGAAAGCTGTTGTGATATCCAGGTTCTCTGTTTCTCTGGGCCTTTTCTTTCCTTCAAAGCAATTCTATTTGCTTTCCAGTATCTAGACGTAAAAGCTTAATCCCCAAGGAAACATACAGTACTCATTTACAGCAAATGCAACATGCAGTTATTTGTGAAATAGTCAGGAGTTATTTTATAAATGTCTTTTAGAAACACAAGGTTTTTCAGCTGATCAGGATGTTTTCCTATTTAAACTTTGATTTAAAAGCCTTGCCAAGTATATCAGGAAGTTAAGAGAGAAATTTCACAGTGCACAGAAGAGCAGCTGTTTTTTCCCTCTCAAGTCCTGGCAATTTGAACCAAATGGTTGTTTCAACAACAACAGCAACAACAAGTAAGGTATAAAATAACTTTGTTTCATTACAGTATAGAGCCAAATTAACATTTGCAAAAGGTTTCCAGAAGAAAATATGTGTGCACTAAGTTGGTGTTTTTCCATGTGAAGGGCAGGAGAGGACATACAAATTTAATCACACATTTCATTTAAAGACCATTTTAGTATGTGAGGGGACAAAATATCTTTAGTGGCTGCATTAAGATTCCTAAAGGATTCCCAAGTAAACCTTTTCCAACACTAGATAAAAATCACTAAAAATACCACCGAAATGCTTTGAACTTTGCCCTCTCAGATGAGAATTGGTTTAATGTAATGCCATGCTGTAAAACCTGAACCTAATATAAGTGCATTTAAAACAAAACAGATTTTTTTTTCTTGTGTACAAAAGGTGAACTATTTAGTTGTTCATAACAATTAACAACATCTTGTGCTGCAGTATTTACAGTAACTTCAGCTGAATATCATTCAGTGTTTTTTGCAGCTATCAACTTTGGTATGGAGAACCATTTAATTCAGCCATATTTATTTTTCAGTCAGATGTCTTTACCATTTTTTCGTTTCCACAAACAACTGCAATCACAGCAACCATTTTCTCAATACAAGCAATGATACTTGTGCACTAAGAAAGCACTACCTTCTACAAACCTTTTACTATTCTTCCATTTAAAAGTTTCACTGACAAGGAAGCAGAAAAAATAATGTAAGTCACAGGCCAACAAATAAAAGCCACTGGGAGAAAAGAACATAATAGGCTTCAAAACTAGCACTGATTATATGAGTTCAGTGACATTTTCGTAATTCAGGTCTGATTAGCAATTCAGTAATATGCACCTATGCAAATCTGGCACCTTTTACAGCAAAGGAACCTCATCTAAAGGTACAGAGACAGGACACTCATCTTTCACACCTCAAAACCTCACATATCTTGAGGTTTTCCTTCGTCTGTCTTCTCTATATGGGCAAACCTAGGCTATTCGTATTACCTACTAAAATGATAACACTGTTTAAAAATCCTTTAAACAAAAAATGTACTTCCCTAATTCACTTAAGGCAGGCAAAGTTTATGGGATATCAATAGCAAGAACTTGTGTCCAAGTGCCTTGAGATGTACAAGACCTCTAGAAGCCTTTAAAATATTTCACAGTCTTCTCTGCTGATGAAAATGGAGGCAGAGGAAAGCAAACATATGGATTTACAGCCCCAGCAATTCCTGAAACTCTTAGATTCACTTGGATCAACCAGAACCTTTCCACCAGAAATGCAAGGAGTATTTCCCAATGGTAGCCACCAGCATGACTGCATTTGTACACACACATGCAAAAAACTAATTGTTGCCTAGAAAAAGGAAAAAAATTAAAATACTCCACTTTTTTTTTTTTTTTTAATTGACCGATTTATATTTGTTGAAAGATGTACCTGTGGGTATAGTAATGCAAGATTTGAAGCGGGTGGCTTGATAGCAGCTAAACTCTGGGAAAAAGAAGCAGTGCTTGAATCTCTGCCCATAAAGCAAATTCAGCACCCACAAATTTTGCACACCATAACCAGCATGCACCTTCACAAAAAGGAAGCAGTGTTTATGTTTACCCCATCTCTCCTGTGTGCTTGGAAGATGAGAGGATGGGTGGTTAGCTGTAGGTCTTGATGGGCTTCTGGTCTGCAGGCTCTGTCCACATCCAGTCCTGTGAAACTGCCAGCACATCTAGCGAGACACATGTCTTATTTACTCTTCTGTTTGTACTTTTGCATTCAGCAGTGACAATACCTTTCTCTGAGGCCAGACAGAATCATGCACTGATGAAATCTCTGCCTCTACACTCCAAGACTGATGAACTCCCTGACTGGGAGTGTGCGAGCAGGCTGTGCTCCCCACCACACCAGCACTGAGCAAGCCAGGACCAGTGCTGGCCCAAGGAGGACTCTGAAGCTAGAGGCAGACATCCTCCAAGCCTGGGAGCGTACTGCACAGCAAAACTTCAGACCACTAGATAGAGAGTTGGCAGGCCTCAAAGCCCTGGCTTTCATTCCCTGCTCCCAACTGCTGCCACAGATGTCCAGACTTTATTACAGAGATGAGTTTGGATGCCTGAAGGAACAGCTGGAAGTGGGAAGCAAGAGCCAGACTAATTGGCTTCAGTGCAGGACATGGCTATTCTGAAAAGGAAAGCAAGAGGAAAGAAAGAGAGCTGTCTTCAGAGGCTGCAGCCACTAGTGAAACAGTTAAAATCATTAAACACTTTCCTAGTTTTGCTTCCCCCCTTAGAAAACTGCAATAGATGCCACAAGCCTGTGTTTGGAGGTTCTCTGTGACCAGAGCTAGGGAGGCCCAGTACACACCACACAAATGTGGTCTTTTCTTGGGGAAAAATGAGACACCCTCAGTTAAAAGTTGCATCAGACTTTAGTGCTCCCACTGGGATGAATGCCCTGCTGAAGGTTCAGTTTCAGCCAAGAGACAATCCATGAGCTTATTTAGGAACATGCACTATGTCTTACAGCATATTGCAAACATACAGCTGTGGGAGAGTTTAGCAGATCTTTGAAGAAAACAAAACCCACAGCAGTATAGTAAGAGAGTGCTCTAATATGTGTCCTCTGTATGCTTCTAATAGAGGCAAACCCAGCTACTCTAAAGGTATATCCAAATACAGTTCTTTGAGTTAAAAAGTTTGATGAAAAGGCTCAAGGAGCTGACTACTTAATATGAACAGTAAAAGGCTCAGCTATACTGTAACAAGAGCAAGACTTCTGATCTCCCACATAGTACACAGATCCATTTTGTTGTTACAAGGTGAAACCTTGAGTGCAGAGCACTATTACCTAAATCATCGAAAACTTAGTAGCAGAAACCATTGCCAAAATCTAAGTTGCATTCAGGCTGCATGCAGGACTTGTGAGCACTTTCTAGTACTTAAGGCGGTGTGGTCCTAGGAAAAATGCCAAGATGCAGTATAAGTACACAGAACACACACTACTGAACCCCCTGGGGAAAAAAAAAACCCCAAAACAGGAGCACAGACTGAGAAACAGCTATGGTACACCCTGAGGAGGTGTCTGGCTTGGTTGAGCAGCAAAGAATATATCAGCTTGTCATTACAGAGGGAGCAGTCTGGAGATAGCCAACCAGTGAATGATTTCTGCAAGGACAGCCAGGAGCTTATGAGGAAAAAAAGAACAAGTAATGCTAAGAGTCAAGATTCAAAGGATATAAGTCACAGCCCTAAGTATGTCTAGGGTAAGAACTGATAGCTCTGACCTCTGTATGATACATTGCAAACCAACTGAAAACGCATTTGAGACCAGAACTATCATAATTTCCTTACAATTTACTGATCATTTGCTTCCAATAAAACAAATCCACTTTGTCCTGTCTACTACATTAACTACTACTGCTCTACCATTCACTCACCCTTACCATATATCTCTTTTGTTTGGGCTATTAAATATTGACTTTCTTCTCTAAAGTAAAAAACTCCAACCTGTGATTATTTTACAAACTCATTAAATTTTGATAATTTCATCAATATTTCTCTTCTGTGAGTTCTCACACTGATTGTAATTTCTTTCCCCTACACCTGCTTTCAAAAATTTCTGAATCTTTTATGTGTCACTTTCATTTTAATTAGACATTTAATGACCAGGTAACACACTAATGTATCTTTTTTGCCATGACTAAAATTGTAGTCTAGAAGCATATTGAATCAAGTATTCTAGTAGTATAATACATTTTCATAATAGAAAAAACCAGCTATAATTTGTAAACAACCACTGTGTATCACAGGTCACAATTTTTCTAGTCTTCTAAGTAGACAACTTCAAAACAATTTCTGGTGATTGAAACTACAGGAATTATGATTCCATATATTAATTAGTCCTAATATAATTTTTGTAGCTATGAAAGTTTAAATTCCGTATCTACTGTTCGTGAAACATTTTGCAGCCTCTGACAGCCAGCTCCTGTAATTGCCTCCAGATTAAAAATATCATTTTCAAGTAACATAAATAGTGAAGTCCAATATTGCTATGCCTTTACTGTTAAAGTAGTCCCAAATCATTGTTCAGAATGTAAATTACAGGTGTATCATACCAGTATTGTCAGAAAACTACATTCCTTTGACAAGGAAACTAACAAAGCAACATTTGGGTTTAGACTAGCATGCCTTGAGTATGGGGCTGTCAATGGAATCCTGTTCCAAGTTCCTCACTGACTTTGTATAAGAAATTTCACTAATTTAAAAAGGAAAATGAAATAGTTATAGACTACTAGTTAAAAGCAAGGAAAAAAAAGACAAACAACTCCTCCAAAGATGGGAAATAAACCAAGCCTAGCACATCAAATGTCTGTACTTGCTTGTATGGTTCATTCTGATTTTTTCTTTGAAGAACCTACATAACATGGAAGAGGAGTCCATTTTGAAAGACTTAGTCTGTGAGAGTTAGTCTTACTACCATGGGAAGCAGAAGAATGAAGTAAGCAGGATAAGGTCAACACATTAACATTTACATGAATTCAGATCCCATATAGCTTTAATCCTCTTCAGTGACAGGCAAACCATCAGAGAGGAGGAAATGAGACTTCAACATTAATTCAAAATGCCTGGTTTAACCTTTAGAAAATAATTCAATTTTCTCTTTCTTTCCCCTTCCTGTTCTCCTTTCCATATACCACAAAGGTACGTCGCTGTTTCTTCAAAATTAACTATGTCTTTTTCAAGCTTTTATTTAAATTTGGAGAAACTGTCCATGCACACTTTAGGAGACCTAAAGTACACATGTGGGACTTTAACTCCTTTCAAACTCTTTGTGCCTCATTCTTGTAGACTTAACTGAACTAACAAAGAAGATTGAGTCAGGATTAACTTCTATTCACCCAAAATACCAAAGGACAAATGTTAGCAGTCACTACCTGGGAGTTCCAGGTGAACTTTTCAGTAACAGATCACCCGAAAAGAGACAAACAGACCTAAAGTTACAATGAAGTGCACTCACCAATTATTTTAGACAGAAGAGCAAAGAATTGTTGTTCCAATGGAAGAAGCCAAAGCAGGGGAGTGGAGAAGGGAGCGATGTAAGAGAACCCAAATCTTAAGTACATAGTACTTAAAAATATTTAAAAACAGAGAGAAGACTAAAGCTTTAGAAAGTGGGGTGGTTTTGTATGCTTTCTTGGGGCTATATAGTGCAATAATTGTTCATTCTACTGGGATCCTTCACATTTCCCCAGGCAGGTGAACTGCAGCTTGCAGTGTCTAGAAAACTGCAGCTGGGAGAAGGATCAGTTAAAGCAAGTCTGGCTGTCCTAGATCAGCAGAATCAAAATGAGATAACACACTGTCTTTGTCTCAGGCAGGACATTAAAGAAAGTAAAATATAGTGCCCCAAAGTACTGAACATACCCAGACCCAGACCCAAATGGATAGAAGGCAGCTCGTCTTGCTGAGAGCCTGTAAAGATTGAAATTTTCCTTATACAGTGATATCTTATTTCTAATCACATCAGCATAAGTTCTTCTTCTTTCTGAAAAGGTTTTTTGTTTACCTTCATGTAGGTTAGTGTCAAAATGTATATGCATCTGCATCACTCTCATAAGCAAATCTGAATGGCTTCAAAACAGCAGAACTTTTGTTAAAGAAAAACATCTGTTATGTAGATAAGGCACTGCAGTAGTACATATACACAAAAGTGAGGATAGTCAGTCCCTAGATAGGATGAGACACAGGAATATTACTGAAGTTAAGCACTTGCAGGAGAAGAGTTTTCATACTCCAGGTAATGTGGAAAGTCATGTGAAGCAGGACTGGAGAAATGTTCCTTACACTCAAAAGCTCATGCCAAAAAACAAAAACCAATCACAGATTTAATTTTTTGATTAATAGATAAAAGTATATGTTTACTCCACTTAATTTCTATTAAAAAAAAAAGGGGAAAAAAAGCCTGAAGCAAAGCAATCTTTCTTATTTTAATTTCTTCCATCATCACTATGACAAAAAAAGTTCTTTCTGTTTCTTGTCTGGCACTGGCTTCATTTTAAATACAACCCAGTAGAGTACTCAGTTGCCAAACTGCTGCATTTTTAAACATTCTAAATAGGACATTAGTTCTTAACATGAATGTTTTGAAATCTGATCAACAAGCCATTTCTCAATACATTAGGCAAAGCAAGCAAAATTAGGCTGTTTTATGTCAGGTACTTAGCACAAATCCCTTAATAATGTGTTTGAGTGCAGAAACCATTAATAAATGCATAATTCCCTAAGACAGGCTTGATTAATTAAGTCATATGTGTATCCTTCTAATTAAAAAAAGAACATTAGGCAGATGAGTGGAATTTCTGAGTACAAAATTCAAAGGCTGTTTTGCTTTTATTTGAACAACGAAAGAAAAGCTGCTTGTTAATATAGCTGCCAAAAAAACAGCAAGAGTGCTGACACAAATCCCCCAAACTCTGACTTGTTCAAAACAGCTAAGTATTTACTCGCTCATTTGTAGTCCAATTTTTAATCAGGTAGCTGCTTGATTAATCCAGGCAGTTCAAATTACAAAGGCAGCTGGTGCTAATATATACATAACTAGATGATAGGTTGGTTGCATTTCCTCCACTAAATTGTTTAAAACCAAAGACTCACAGGTTTTCAAACTCTCAGGAAAAATTATTTTATGAAAAAATAACAGTCTAATGGTTGACCCCCAGACTCTTCCCAAGCACGTACTTCACTGTTGTGTCGATTGAAAGTTTTGGTATATCATAATTTCCAGCAACACTGAAGCAATAGCTACTTTTAAATACACAGCTTTTCTTGTAAAACAACTAGCTTTCTGAGGTTCCTTGCTAAAACAAGTAAATAAAACCAGAAAGAGCAGAAAACATAATTGTATGAGACCTAATGGGAACATAAAATTCCGCTAAGCTAACGGATACTATTAAGCATAACAATTTTGCCAGGGTGATCTTTGAGGATAAGTAGGATTGATAACAGCACAATTTGGTATAATAATGCTACTAAGCCCAATACAAGCCCAGTACTGTAAGGTTTTAGTCTTAGAAATATGAACCTGTTGAAGATAGAAGGTAAATTTAGTTGCCCGTAGGTGGGCAAGCCTGGTACCTGTCCGGCACAGATGGACTGATCTGCAGGATTAGTCCCAGGTAAGAAAAGGACTCCACTGCTTTGAGTGGGGGGTTTGAACTATATGAACTGCAGAGATTATTCTGTGACACTGGCCCTTGAAGCACTGATCTACTTACAAGAACACAATGTCCTGTGGCTGTTTAATTTACAGGGAAGTGCTTTGATTTTGATGAGAAAACTACCAGCTGTCTGAAAGTAAGAGGCAAAACAGTAGGGAACAATGACTAAGGAGCAGAGACAGATTTGATATAGATTTGAGAAAATACACTGCATCCATGGGACAGGACGGACAGAGGAAAGCAGAAACAAGGGTTTATGAGCATCCCAAGAAACATTTTTTGGACCTAACAGAGCTGGCAAGGGGCTTGAATCTCAAGGCCCGAAAGAAGCTAAAAGTCAGATCCAGTTATAAAGCCACTGAATTAGTTTCTCCAAAACCAGTCAATGATTCAAAAGCATTAAGTGTTTTAATTCTTCAGCTGCTATATCCTAAACCATCAACATAAGCAACATTCCCAAATAAAAGCAAAGCAGCTCAGCATAAAACCAGCCAGAAGGCTGCTGTATGTAGTCTTATTTGGTTGGTGCAGCTAGATTTCCAGTCCAGGCCTTATGTCTAGGCAATTACATAATTCCCAACAAGAGGGACAAGACAGAAATAAGGCCCACCATGACTGCTAGTTTTTCCCCTGTCTTCCTCTAAAAAGAGAGTTGGCTGCAATGACTGAGAGAGTAGCTGAAGCTTAGACAGGCTGAGTCTGCAGCTATGAAGAAGACAATACATTACTGCCACACAATGAGTGCAGGATGACTTGCTGCGTTGGACATTTATGAGAGGTTACATAAGGGCACAATTGTTGTGTAATCTGGAATGTGACTTTGAATTATGCAGGAATCTACTTTACTAAACAAGTAAAAACTGCATACAGCTCATCATCTGAGTTCCAGCTCCCCGAGCTGCAAGTCTGAAATCTCCACACAGAAGAAGTTGCTTAAGTACCTCTACCCAAAAAGACGTACAGCACTGCACTTGCCCTTGTCGTCTTTTGCCATAACACATATTCAGACATCTACCAGGGTTCTGCTTAGTAGACTGATACAAGGCTACCACTCTTTTAAAAATCCAGTAAAGAAGATTTAAACCAACAAGATATTCATCATAAGACAACAAATTCTGTTACTAAAATGTTGGAGAATTACAGGGGTGTCTACAGAAACAAGATGCTGGAAATGAGGAAAAAGAATATGTACAGTAAAAGTTAGGTTGAAAAATGCTTAAAGCAGGAGGGAGTGTTGTTACAAGGATCAGAGTTGAAAGCAGCTTACCTGTTGACATGGTCAATAAATATGATAGGAATGATAGAGAAAACAAACGCAACCAGTCAAGATTTAAGTGTTTAATAGTAACTCCTGTTAAAAAACAGGCTCCAGCTTGGCCTCAGTTGGAGACGAGGAAAAGAAAATAAAGTTACCATATTTGAGAGAGGCCTGAGTTTAATGGAATTACTTTTTGGCATGGGAGGAAGTAATACCTATCCTACAATCAGCCACCTTTTCCACCAGTTTTTCTATTTAACACAACTTGAACTCTCAGTGCCTTCCTGAACTGTAATTAAATCCATGCACTAATTTCTTCCTGTAAGAAAACTGTCTTCTTTCTAATGTTTAGGTGCAAGCCTAGTGTCTCCTGTTTTTTCAACCCCATCATTCCTGTGCTATCCGCCATCTCCCATGCTCTTTGTCTGCTGCACCTCTAGAAAATTTCCCAAGCTTAGTACACTCTCAGGAAGTTTTAGCCTCTCACATCTCTCTCCGACTCACCAAATTCTTTCTTTCTTCTCCTTCTTTCTACTCTTCCACCCACAACCTTGCGAAAAGCCTATATATTTTGGTTGGGACTGTGCTGTTTTAATTTTGATTGTTTTGGTCTTTTGAGAAAAAACTCCCACATAATTATCAGTTATGCTGCACACTGTACACATGAAAAGGAGAGCTAGAATAGTCTGGAATCAGACAATTGGCTGATGAGGGTATTCCTGATTTAGGTGACCTCAGAATGTGAAGTCATGCTGATTTACAAATAGAAATCAAAATCTGCAGACCTTACTCTGCAGACAGGCAATGAGGAATCTCCAGTAGGTGGATTTTTGTCAGTATTATTTGTTTTCCTTAAGCATTTGTTTTCTGCTGTTGCATGTCCTTGGTTCCTGGCTGGCAACGCATTAGAGTGCAAGTCTATTCCCTGAAGACCAGCATTATATCATAGCTTATCTTTCGCTGAGACTCAGGTTGGATTAAGATCCAGGTGCACGTGATCTAATCTTCTAAGGCCAAACATCACATCACGTCACACTAATAAAAAAATAATTTTAAAAACTTTTTTTTATATAGAGAAGAAGTTGTCCTCCCTATCAAAAACCTTCTTCCCTTCACTGTTTCTCTTACAGTCTTCTAGATCAAAAAGCTAAGAGAGTTTGGCAGTTTGAGAACATATTTTACCAGTAAGCACTCATTTTTCCTCTCTGTTTTGTTGGGCACGGGGGGGGGGGGGGGGGGGGGGGATTTTT
>VZTJ01006146.1:241089-355412 GCA_013397795.1 Orthonyx spaldingii | reverse complement strand
GGGGGGGGGGGAGGGGGAGTTATTTTTGGAGGTTTTTTGGTTGGTTGTTCCGTTTTACAATATCTCTGCTTTTCAGAAAATGCTTGCAGTCCAAGTATGTACTTCAGGACACCAAAATTACTCATTTTCATCTTCCCTATATACATAAACCTTTCCTATATATGTAAACCAGCATTTAGACTGGGTGTGCTGACATGCTTCAAAAAGCAAGGGAAAAATATTTGTCAATTTTCAACTTTACTAAGAAGAGCACCTCTTTCTTTGCAAGACCTCATTCTATTGAATATTGGGGCAGACAATGGAGCATGGGCATTCAGAGACAAGTTTCCTCAACAATTACGTTTTCTTCCCTTGTACACAATCCAAGTGTTATTCAATGTTTGCAGATCACTCACTGCAGGAGACAAGGGCATAGCCAATTCAGACTGAAGCCTAGAACAGGGATAAACACTGAAATTCTGGAACTCACCTAACAGCCAAGGATCTGGAGCCAGGGCCAGAATACAAGCCAAGGCTGAAGCCAAAGACAAGAACAAAACAAGCTGCCAAGAGGCAGGACCCAGAGCCAGGATACGATCCAAGGGTTGTGAGCCAGAGCCAAGATACAAGTCAAAGGTCAGGAACAGATGCCAGGGACTTGGATCAACAACAGGCTTCAACCATTCGACCGCTGAAGAGAAAATACAGACACCACTTTAACGCCCAGCAACTAACTACATGGGATGGCCACACATGTGACTGTCCTGCTGAAAAGCATCAGCCCTCTCTCACCCAAAAATTTCTAACAGGCTCCAGCTAGCACTGAGCTCAGGCCCAAGCCAGCAGTCCAGACTCAAATAAATAGCAAACTATTGCATCACAGCTAAGTGATGGGTTACGAGCTAAGGTCTGAAAGTGGCATTACAGTTTCCTTGCCCCCACAGCCCTGAATCAGCTTGATAACATAGTTCATTATATATATCACGTGCATGTGGTGCTGCATCCTTGTATCTTTGGCAGGGTGAGCTAGAGCACCCACTACTGCCAGTGTGCAACAGGAAATGGGATGCCTAGATGACTGGAGATTGGAGCACAGAAAAGTTACAGGTACAAAATTACTTTTGAGGATAGTTTTATCAACAAACTTGTTGCTATAAAAAAAGATATTCCAATAAAGCCAGATGGCAATCTGGCCCCTTTTTCAATGATCAGACTGTCATACTTGTTCAGACGAAATTTAGGAAAAAAGATAATATGTAAAAACATCCTTGTATGCAGACACAGACAAATAGTCACAGCATCATAATTAATTCACTTTCTCCTATAAAGTCTGAAAAGTTGTAAATGAGAATTAGAACTTTCAGAAATCAGAGTAGGAAAACAGCATTAAATAGTTTATTGCAATCTTTGGCTAACTGGAGGAAAAGAAAATCAGCAACTGCATGCAAGCTGTAGATGTAACAAAAGGGCTTATCTAACCAGTAAGTTAACAAGCCCAAGTGGTGGAGGAATGAACTATGAGAGATATTAAGAGTCCACTGCACTGATGCATCCGAAGCTCATTCACTTAGAATTAGAACCATTGATAAAATAGTGTTGTTTAATTTGCCCTGATTAAATACCTGTCATTTCCCAAAATTTCATCCTCTATTTTTCATGTTTGAAATAACTTTTAATGACATACATACGTTCCTTTAAATTAGCCTTCAATTTTTATTTTTCCAGATGCAAAATTTCAGGCTTTGTAGCAAGAAACAACTTGTATATTGTCAGCATCCAGAATCATCAGGAGTCATTGTCTTCACTCTCTTTCACATTTGCATTAAACACCCTGCTTACCCAGGTCAGTTAAATGACTGCGTATGAAAGAAAAAGGTGATTTTTCCACTCCATTTTCTTTATGAATAGTATGTAAGTGCATGAAGAGGTGAATTAAGTTTGGTTTAGAGCTTATAGCAGCTTCTTTAGTAGCTCCTTAGGCAGGAGGGTGAGAGGTAGGGTTGTACACAGTATTGTTTTTAAAAAGGTAGGATAAGGAAAAAAAAAGTAGAATGATACATGTTTTGAAGTATGTTAGAAAATGCAATTGATAGGACATATCAATCCAAACCTCTCAAATAATGGCTGTTTCTCTTGTCTGCTAAAAATCCCCAGAACATAATTATCAGACTTCAGAACATGTAAAGCTTTAGGGTTTCATGTGGCTGTCCTCACTAGAAAATCAGCACATACTCTAAGCCAAGTTTTCTCAGTGAAAGAGGCTGTGAAACGATTGCAGAGGTTTCCAGCTAAAATGTGGGGTATAGGGGGCAGAGGAGAAAGAGGCATTTCTTCTTTAATTTTTTTTTGGTGAAACTGTGCTGAGGAGATGGATGTAATTCTTCTCACCAGAGCAGCAACACTGATCAGATTAGTGAAGCCCCTTTCTTTCCTATCCTTGAAAGTCTTTATCTTTCTAGTTAAGTACTAAAGAATATCTACTATCACTAGTGGTAGTATCAAAAACAATCAAGCATTGGTTGCATAGGTGTCAAGCATCTCCTGATCAGCACTGGTAAAACTTTATATGGGATTTTTTTTCAGACTAAAGAAATATCTACGTGTTGATAGGAACAAGGCCTGTGGAGTGCTAATACACTTTAGAACAGCTAGAAAGGATTTACTTAGGCCACCCATAAAGCGAAAAAGAGTAAAAGTAGCTTTTAGCTTGTCATTTAGCCTGAGGTCTAAAAATACTTTGTGACAAGGTTATGACACATGTCCTACAAGTAGAAGCTCACTTCTCTACGGGGGAAGTACCTAGCTGCTATTAAAGCTGGATGGGTTGTTAACAACACAGGTGCCCCTGTAATTTCACAGCTGCCTGGAGGGTTCATCAGGTATCTCTTCATTTAAACCTCAGCAAGTGCCTGGAGGCAAAACCATATGGGATGAAAAGGGCTCTCCCAGTAAAGTAATTTCTTACTTGTAAATCCTACTAATTTATGACCCTGTGTTAATTCCTCAAGCTCTTTGAAGAACTATTACATAAATCTTTTTAACTGCATTATCATCTCTTGCACACAAATCATAATTTATTCTAAGGACTTCAAAGGTCATCAGTTATCCTGGCTGCAGCTCCAGCCTGACATGGCAGCCCATTAAAAACAGAGAGACTTTTACCAACAAAGTTTTTCGCTTTAAATTGCCAGATGACTGAAACTGTTAAGAGGTCACCTTCAGACAAATAATGATCATATTTTTATCATCTTTAAAATCCTCTGTTAAATTCTGCAGTCTATTAAGGCACCAGTCATCTTCCCCATGGCCTCTATTATTCAAAAATTAGTCAACACCCTCATTATGATATGTAAATGTCTATTTGACGTTGATGAGTTCCATCTTCAGTATTATCCCAAACAAACTCTTCGAATGGAGCACACATCAGAGAATAAGCTTCTGCTTTGTAAATATATTCAGAAGAAAGGCACCCTTTCCAAAGTATTTCAAGCAATATTTCTTTAGTATTCAAAAAAGATTTTCCTGCGTCACATCTGTTTATACCCCTGGTTTGAATATGCTCTCTGTACCAAAAGGGTAAAACGTCTGTAAAAATATTTTGAGTGTTTATCATACAAAGTCCAAAAAACACCTCCAAAGGAACTGGAAAAAAAGTAACAATAAAAAAACTCCAAAGAACAACAACAACAACAAACAACCAAAAAATCCAAACCAACAAAAAAAACCCCAAACAACCAAGAAAACCCCAACAAATTAAAAAGGTTTGAAAGCAAATCAAAGAAGGAAGGATTTACCAAATGGAAAAGGCAGCTGTAATGGCTGAACTATTTTTATCAGTATTCTAACAAATAACACTTCCTGTGCTTTAAATATTTAATGTGAAATCCATGGATTTATATAGCTTACAAAATGCCAGAGGCTTATTATCTTTACAGATTGCATGACAGGAATATTCATATAATTTGATTCCACTTTTTAAGACAACAGGAATTCCTCCAGGTGCTAATGGTAGATAACTTGTGCGCTGCTTCAATAATCTACTAATTATAGAATCCCTCAGGTAGAACAATGTCATTAATCTGATTAAATTATTTATATTTCTGGAAAGCAAAATCTTATTAGGTCCTTGGCATTTGACTGTGTATATTATGCAGCTGTGTTTGCAGTTGATGGTGTGGAGGAAAAGGATCTATATTTTACCTAGCCATCAACATAGCTGGAAAAGGACCAGTGTCTCTTATTTCCTAACTTATATTGCCATTCATAAATTCCAGGGCATACTCCGCAATGCATAGATTGTACATTTAGAGCACTATAACACTTCTGAGAATGATGGTTTTTTGTGGGCATTTATTAGGTGTCTTGTCTTCTCAACAGCAATATAACAATAGACATGGATGGATTCTCATCCACCCACTACATGGCAAGTATGTTAACACTAGTGAAATTATCAGACACTCTAATGTAAGATCAGTATCAAACCAACTGCCAGAATTAAAGTGAAGGGTTTTCTTTTCTACTAAATATAGCAGGACCAACAAAAAGCCACATATGTTTGCAGAAATCACATGCTGATCCCACGTCAGTAGCTTTGATTTTAAAACAGGAAGGAGCATAGGGGATTGAGAGCTAGTATTAACTCGTAACTTAGCACATAATAATGACACTAAAACTAGATTCATTTTCAGTTAGGGAAAACAGAAATTTTGATTAGTTCTTACAGCAGATAAGATACTTTCTGCAGCAAACATCACCACATCACATGGGATAGATAATGTGTTTTTTAATAAAAAAGTAAAAAATTCCACTGTCATCTCTGTACGCTACTGTGCAGTATATCTAACTTCTATTCTGCCATATGCCCCCATTTGAAACTTATCTTCCTGTATTTGCATGACAATTAGACAAGTGTAACCAACATAAATATGTTCCCGTAGTAAAGAAATAAAAACAAGAGTAGCTTTTTAGTAATTTAAGTATTAATATATTTAGAAATTTCTTAAGGATGTGATTTGGTGTTCCACCTGTTTTAGCTGCTATATCAGACAACTTACACGTACAATAATTTACTGAATAATATAAAGCTGTCTCAGTAGGTCATTATTCTGCTAACATTTATTTACAGTCAACATAAATTCACATCCATTTACGGCTATAGACAGGCTTAAATATTAGCAATATCCCTTCAAGCAAAAGATTGTTGTGTTTCTTTTATGAAAAACATCAACTCACGATCATTTATCTTCTTGCCCTTCTAAATTTCTAGAATATTTAAGTACAAAATAAACTGTGTAGAAAAGGTTGAGAACACTAGTGTTCTATTTGATGCCTATTAAAATATATGATCTAACAGTTCCTTCTCACTTTAAAAATATATGAACTTTTACATTTCAGATTTTGCCAGGAAATTCAGTTTTGATATTTGAAATAACTTATACAGTACATACTGTACGTAGGCAGCCACTCTAAATATTATAAAGCATTAGTATAAAACATTGTAAGTCCTAACATTACTAAATAAAGTAGAGGTTTTTATTCCTTTATATTAATTACCAAGGATTCCTGCTAGTGCATTACTGTCCATCTATCAAATGTCTGAAAAAGGATTAGAAGGAGCAGCTTCACATATTCAGCTGACTTTTCTAGCAAAAAATAGTTTCAGTTTGTGAGTCATCTCACTTTCTGGCACTGATGACCCAAAAAAAAACCCAGATAACTTATTTCATCTCTGTGCTACACAAATCTGGTCTTATAAAAGGTAGGATGTTCATCACAGTGAAAGTGAGAAAGAAGAGTCCTCTTCACCCTTCAGTAGCAGCTCCTGCAATGTGTCATAGCAAAAAGTCCCCTTGCATAAAACGCAGTCTTTCTCTCAGGCCAAATTCTCTCCTAGTTGATCTGGCACAGTATGACTGAAATTAAATAACCATCAACCATTTGTACCATAGGAAAAACAGAAATTGAAAAAGTTCAGTGCTCTTTTTATCAACAGGTTTCTGGTGTGCGTCTTGAGAACAGACTTTCCCAGGGGAAGCCAGTTTGCATGGCACAGATCTGAATGACAGCACATGCCTCCTAATTATCACCATGTTGGTAGACTTCTTTAAAGTCTCCTAAGTGACATAAATGCCTGTTTTTTCAGACACGTCCACTTGAGTGATTGCCAGAGAAAATTTACAAGCCATCCTGAAGAATGCTAAAGTGATGATTCTTCCATCTGCCTTAAATCACAGGGGTACTAAGCATGTTCCCACAATCAGTTCACTGCTCAGTTGGACAACACACTCAAGGTTTGATGCTTTCTTATGTCGGGGTGGCCCAGCCTGTGGCTGTGGTCACTGAGAGTGAGGGTCAATCGGCCACTCCTGCCTTCTCCATGTGGTTAAATGAAGAAACTAGATGGTCAAATTATTCCCCTCAGCACAGTGAGTCTGAGGGGGATGGGGAAGGCAGGCAGTGATAGTTTCCCGCCACTCAGGGTTGTCAATCAGGTTCCATCTCCTCCCCCGTCCCCTCACAGTTGTTTTAATATTCATAAGTTACCCGAAGGTTCTGTTACCAGGTTCTGTTGATTGGTTAAGTTAATGTATTCCACCACTCTGTTGCTCCATTGGATGTTCCCCGGTTACGTATTGTGCCCCCATTGGTTTATTCCCTTGTTCCGCCCCTTGGACTGCCCCTTTTGTCGCCCCTTTTAAACCCCTGCTCGCCCTCAGACCTCGGCTCTTTGTAGTGTGTACCTTCAGCTGCTAATAAAGACTGGAACTACCTCACAAAGAGTCCTCCCGCTCCTTCACCGCCGCGCTGTTACTTTGTTACCATCGACACTGCCAGCTCCCTCGGCTGAGCTGCACCTGCTTGTGCTGCTGCTGCTAAGGAGACCAGAATCTGCTCAGCCCGGCTGCTGCAGAGGGCTCAGCTGAGAGCCAAGCGTAGAAGGTCGCACTCAAGCCACCGGGCAGCTTGAGATCGGGCAGTGCCCCGGCAGCGACATCTTATGCTTAAGAAAGTCCTCTGCAAAGAATGAGATAGATACAAGCACACTTTTTTTTGTGACCATCCTCACTGTTCCTCAGGCCAAGAAGGTCTGATTCATATTTGCTAGATAGGGCATGCGTCTGCTAAACAGCCAAGTTTACAGAGAAGAAAAAAGCATGCAATATCTCACCTTCAAGTTTAAAGACCTTATTTTCTCCTTCTCTACAGCTACCGTGATTTCACAAGGCATTCTTCAGCATATATAATGTTTCCGCAAAGTCTACTATATGGAGAGATAAAAGAAAAACAGGATTATTCTATGTTAAATGAGCAGTAAAGGCCTGTTAAAAGCTCTCTGCTAAAGGATTTTAGTTTTGTCTAGCAGATACTCTTGTTTTCCTAGGTCCACTAGCCATCAAATCCCAAAACAATGATTTTTTACACCTTTAAGATGTTATATCACACATCAGTAGACAAATCAGTAGGCTCTAAAACCAGCATTGGTTCCTATGTCTGTTAGTGGGAAAAAGATTATAAGAAATGACGGAATCAGCTGTAGGTAATGCTGCCACATTATTCATAGTTCTCAGTGCAAAAAGGTTTTTGGCTTAAGCTATCATGCTTTCTCATCTGATGTGAATAGCTCTCTTTCAGTCTTTTGTAGGAAAGATAATGAACTTCACCAGGAGGATAAATACAAGAACCCTATTATTTCAAAAAAATTCTAAGGCTCCACTTGCAAAATTAAATTTGCTTTTGCCCTACAAAAAGGACCATTTGTACTTATCCTCAAAAAATAGAATCGTAATAGAAATTTTAAAGATTTAATTAATAAATAATCTTTTTCTTTCACTGCAACTTAAATAGGTTCTAAGTTCTCATGCATGTGTACTCTGTTACTGAAAGTTAAACTGCCGAAAGCAAACCAACAGTTCTTCTCACCTGAATGCAAATAGAAATACTAATAGAGTGAACCTGGGGCACAAAAAACTGAGGGAATGCAAGGCAGAATAGCATAAGACAGGACTAACAGATTATTGCTGTAAAGTGCAGAAACTTCTCTGCCTCCAGTACACTACGACGGCTAGCACAGCTGAGAGCTCTCCTGGGATGAGCGATGGGAAAGAGAGATCAGACACAACGAGGTGTCACAATGCCTTGTCAGAACTGGATTTCAGGTGTTAACCTTTAGTGAGAGGTCTTTGACATCTGTCAAAGAAAAAGGATAATTCTATAGCAGTAGGAATGTGAACTATGTATATTCTTATCACTTTTTCTATCTCTAGCTTTCATGGTTGGATGATCAACTATTTATAAATGTCTTTTCTCAGAATGCCCTCATCAACACGTAAATATAATTTCAATGTTACAATTCATTCTTGATGCTTCAGATGATTCAGCAATATTCCAAGCCCCAACCCTTCTTGTATCACTCAGAAATATCCACCAGTACATATATATAACATAGAATTATTCAGGTTAGGAAAAAACCTTTAAGATTGTCATGTTCAACTATTATGCCAGCACTAGCAAGTCCACCACTAAACTATGTGCCTAAGCACCATGTCTACACATCTTTTAAATACCTACCTGGGCAGCCTGTTACATAGCTTGACAACCCTTTCTGTGAAGGAACTTTTCCTGATATCTTATTTAAAACTGTCCTGGGGCAACTTGGGGCCATTGTCTCTCATCTAGTTGCTTCCTACTTGGGAGTAGGAACCAGCCCCCACCTCATTACATCCTCTTTTCAGTCAGTTTTAGAGAGTGATAAGGTCTCCTGTCAGTCTCCTTTTCACCATGTTAAAAAAACCCAGCTCCCTCAGTCACTCCTTATAGGACTCGTGCTCCAGACCCTTCACCACCTTCGTTGCTCTGCTCTGGACACACTTCAGCACTTCAATGTCTTTCTTGTCATGAGGGGCTCTAAACTGGACACATCATTCAAGGTGCTGAGTACAGAGTGACAGTCCCTTCCCTGGTCCTGCTAACCACAACTTTTTTAATACAAACCAGGATGCCATTGACCTTCTTGGCCACCTGGGTACATGGTGGATCATGTTCAACAGCTGTTGACCAGCCCCCCCAGATCTTTTCCCCCCAGGCAGCTTTCCAGCCACTCTTCTCCCAGCCTGTGGCACTGCCTGGGGCTGTTGTCACGGAGGTGCAGGAGTCTTGCCTTATTAAACCTCATACTGTTGTTTTCAGCCTGTCCAGATGCCTTTGCCGGGCCTTCCAACACTACAACAGATCAAACTGCCACCCAGCTTAATGTCATCTGCAAGCTGACTGAAGAGACACTCATCCAGATTGTTGATAAAGATATTAAACAGGACTATCCCCAACATTGAGCTCTGGGGAACCCCACTAATGACTGCCCGCCAACTGCACGTGGCACCATTCACCAGCCCTCTCTGGGCCAGGCCATCCAGCCAGTTTTTAACTCAGTGAAGAGGGCACCAGTCTAAGCCATGAGCAGCCAGTTTCTCCAAGAGAATACTGGGGAAAACTGTATCGAAGACTTTACTGAAATCCACGTAGACACATCCACAGCCTTCCCCTCATCTACTGAGCAAATCATATGGTCATAGAAGAGCAGGCTGGTCAAGTAAGACCTACCTTTCACAAAGCCCTGCTGATGGGGCCTGATCCCCTGGTAGTCCTATATGTGATACATAATGACACTCAGGATGATCTGCTCCACCACCTTGCTGTGCAATGACAGACTGACAGGCCTGTAGTTCCCTGGATCCTCCTTCTGGCCCTTGTAGATGTGGGTAACACTGGCAAACCTCCAGTCAAACTTGGACCTCCCTGTATAGCTGGGACATAAATGATGGAGCATGGCTCAGTGAGCACTTTCACCAGCTCCCTTAGTACCCTCAGGTGGATCTATTCTGGCCCCATAGATTTGGGAGGGTATAAGTGGGCAAGCAGGTCCTGGTCCATATTCTCCTGGATTATGGGGCTTTCATTTCTCTCCCCATCCCTGTCTTCCAGCTCAGGGGGCTGGGTACCCTACCTATTACAGACTGAGGCAATTAAAGCATTACAAGCCTAAGCCTTTTCCCTGCTCTGTAGTCACTACATTGGCATGGTATTTTTACATGACATCCCGTAAAAGCTGATCACCCTGTGCTGCAAGCAAACACAAAGGCTACACATCACCACATAAGTTATTTTCTAGTACTACAATTGAAGTGAAGAAGCACAAATAAGGATAGCAAATGAAGCTCAGATAAGAAGTGAGGTTTAATTCTCTGACATTAACAGTCCCCAAGGGTGCATTATCACCATGTAAAATAAGTGTAATTAATTCTAATTCTAATCCTGGTCAGAATTTGCATATCAGGGACAGCCCTAAAGCTTCTCGAAAAAAATTTAATGTTCCATATATCTATTGGTCACTTTATCTCTAGTATTCATCACGTTCATGTACATGATTTTTCAGGAGTATCTACACTGTTTGGGATCATTTCTGAATGAAGACTGTGGGGTAGGTCTTGTTCAGAAATTTCCTGATTAATTTTCTGCTCCATAAACCACCAAAAGACCTAAAAATTCTCTTGCCACTTATTAAAGCTGATGGTCATTTCTTAACGTTTTTCAATATGCACACAGAGGACTGAAGCATGGAGCTCTCAGCCTTAAGATGCCTTGAATTCTCACTGAGTCTACTGACCAAAACCACCAATGAGCCATTTTGCTGATTGCATGGCTGGTCTGCACAGCTGCAGTGGTCACGAACATTCCTTACTACTTGCCACAGATCAAGAGGTCCATGTAAACTGTCCAGCCAGGACCACAAACAGTTTATGACTCCACAGAACTGAAGGCATGCAAAAACTGTGGTCAAGAGGATAATTCAGAAGTTAGGTGCTCTCACTCTATTTAATACAGAATTTTCTGAAGTCACCAGCTGTTTTCTAAGAGTCATGATTTAAAAGACAAGTGTCTTCCCAAGGAAGGTGGGAACCTTCCTGAAATGAAAAAATATGACCCCCTTCTCTCCAAATAATTGTAACTTTGAAATTACAGGAGCTTTCAGGTAAAGATATGGGAAAAGGAATAACAATTCTTTACTAGATTATGTATAACAAGGCAAACATACAACAGCAACAGCAGCAACACCAAACAGAACGACAAACCCAGCAGCGCCTTCTCTCGGCTGCAGGCACTTTCCCTGTGGTGCAGTTCCGGTCACAGCCAGCAGGGGCGCTGCAGGCTCCCGGCCGGGCAGGGCGGGTGCGGTGATTCCCCGCGCCTGCAGGGGGCGCTGTGGCGCGGGCCCGGCCGTCTCTCTCCACACAGTGATGGCGGCCACGGCCGGCAGGAAAGGGATGGAGAAAGGGCTTCCTCTACGAACTGCCGGGGGAGCCAGTCCTGGTGCCCCTCTGGATAGCGAAAGGAGTTGTAGCAGGAACCTCGGAGCAGCAGGCTGGAATAGCAGAGGCGAGTAGACCCGGGGGTGGAAAATCAAAGTGTAGCATAACCCTGGTGCAGCAGCAGGAACAGTGGAGCAGGTGGACTCAGGAGGGGTCAAACTAAAGTGTAACAAAAACCTTGGAGCAGAGGCAGGAAACTGCGGGGGCCAGATACTGGGAGGAAATAGGGGGGAGTTGAGCTGAAGTGTAGCAAAAAACCACAGAGCAGCAGTAGAAACAGGGGCAACATGCAGGTCTGATTGGGTAGCAATGGACCTCAGCATCACCCACTGGCAACTGGCAGGAGTGGTGAAGGCAGACAGGTCCAATCTAGCAGCAGTTGATGTCAGCAGCTGGTAGAAATGGGAAAAATCCAAACAGATCCCAGAAGCAAACCGCAACATCAAGGGAAAGACAGGTACCTGCTGCTCACACCACACGTGGCCTCTCTCCCCTCTAACTGCAGAGAGGAGAAAGGGCTGAGCTCAGTCCCGGACCCCCAGCCAAGTCTCAGTTAGACCCCAACCTCTCGCGGTATCTCTGCACTTCCCAAGAGAAACTCCCCAGCCAGAGAGCTCGCTCCCCAGCAAAGAGACTACTGCAACCACACCCCATCCTCTCTCCTCCCCCAGGACCATCTCAGTGTAATTTGAAGATGCCCAGCCATGGTTTTTTTCTCTGAAGTAAAATTCCCTGAGAGAAAGAAAAAAAAGGAAAAGCCTAAACCCCAACACTAAGATAGTTACTTTTTCTTTCTGTAGGAAAGTTTGAGATTTCTACTTCTCATTTCAGAAAGCTAGAATTTTGACTTTTGGACCAGCTTTACCACCTTATGCCTGAAGTAGACAAATCATCATCATCATAAGAAAAGGAACGCCATGGAAGAGTATTTTCTGTGCCACTTACCTTCTTGTATTCTTCCATGGGTCCATTTAATGTTCTCAGCTTTAGAATTTTACAATAGCGGTCAGAGCACACCCGTACCATATTCTTTACTTCCTTCTAAAGGATACCTGAAAGGTGAAGGCAGCTAAGACATGCATAGATGCCTGATGCAAGCGGGAACTGGGACCTGTTGTTCTGTCACCTTGAGTGAGAATGTAGAGGCAGGTTTTGCCCAGGCAAGTTGGCTCAAGGAAGGTCAGCACCAGCTCCACCTGCAGCTCAGTCAGCCTGCACTAGGTCTGCCAGCAGCACCATCATAACTGGGGGGGGCCTGCAGATGATTTACACAGCTCAGCTGCAGAAGAAGGAAACATCTAGCTCATTTGGCTGCACTTATGATTCCCTCTTAGCTCCCTTGAGAAAAAGAGGGCACCCTTCCTCAAGGCTTCCCACAGCTGCTCACAAGAGGCTGATGAAATCAGTACGCTAACCTTGAGAAGGAGAGTTTTTGGCAGCAGTCACCTTGTGCATGGTGTCACCTCACTATGAAGCAAAGACACCCAGTTACATACTCAGGTCCCAGTTTATTTTCTGCAAAAGAAAGTGTTTATGCTGCTCCACTGCTGCTGTCCATCGTGCATCCAAGAGGGGATGAGACAGTTGCCAGCTGGCACTAAGCAGATTTACATCCAGTGCTGGACATCAGTGGGGAGATGAGAAGATTCAGGGCTAACTAGATTCAGTCATAAGATAATTTTGGTGTTTATGATCATATGTCTGTGATGGACATTACTCAGAGGTACAAGCAGTGCCAAAAGGAGAGAGATCAAGATTATTGCAAAGCCCCAAACAATAAAAATAAATCCAAGTTTGAGGAGGGAGATGCACACATTTCATCCTTGCCTAGACGTGACTCATCAGTACTGTCCTCTCCATGTAGCCTGAGGAGCTGCCCCAGAGCTTTCCCCCCTCTCCCTCCCTTACAAGCCACGTTAGCCATGGATTTACAGCTGTATCACTTTCCCTGTATACAGACAGGCATATCGTGCATAGAAATTCAAGGACTACTGTTAAATAACTTTTTGTCAGCAGATTAGCTTCCACTGCCTGACCTCACAGCCACACTACCCGGTACTTAGAAACACTGCTTCATTTTCATCATAACATTGATGCAACAAGGAGTCACGATAACCATTTTATGGAGGCATAGAGTGATTAAGGTGTTCGGTCACAGTCAGCAGCAGATTCCACAGCCAAAGTCATAAAACTTAAAATCCCACAACTTGAAAAATACAGAGTTATCCAACATCTGTCTCCTTGCTAACTCTGATGTTACATGAGAAAGTTTCCATGGATGGTCATGTTCCACTACTTCTTTCTAAACTCAATGACCATTTCCCAGATTTGCAAATAATAGAATAAGAGGAGGGAGACATTTTAGGACAAATTTATCTTTAAACATCAGAACAACATGCAGATTAATTGCACAATAAAACTTCAATTGATTATACAAACAAGTAGCACACGGTATACATTAAGGCAGAAAGTAAAATAGCCTAGTACAAAGCAAAAATACTTCAAAAGTACAGCTATGGTCAAAGAACTACAAAAAATTTATTTAGAAGTATGTATTGGAAATCTTACTGAGAGATTTTGATCACCCTGGACATAGCCTCCTAGGGGAGTCTTCATGCTCCTCTAGCCTTTAAAAGCAACTGTACTTCAAATTTCCCCACCTCTCACTCCTGCCCTTGACAGTACATGCTGTTCTATAAGACATTCCCCAGATCAGAAGAACAAGATGTCAACTCACTGTATAAATTCCCTCTCAAAAGATCTCGTTTAAGCACTCAGACATCTAGTTTCCAAATAGAATCTTAAGCCTGAAGAAGGTATTTCCTAAAGAGAAAGGCATAAAAATTCAGCCAGAAAGTTATTTTTCCAGATAGACAGGATCTAAATTGAAGACTTCTGCTGTTATACCACATCCAAGGAAAAACATTTCTCTTCCTTCCATTCACTTTACAGTTAGAAACCATGTGAAATGAGAAGGAGCTACACATGAACTATGTAATTTCAAAGTAAGTCTAAGGTAAGCAGAAGAGTTTCAATACTCTTTTCCTGCCTTATACTGTATACAGATGTTTTTCTCAGAATTTTTTAATCCGAATACTTTTCCTTTTATTTTTAAGGAGCTACACTTTTGCTTTGTTTCAATGTAACAAGTACTTTGAAATCTTATTCAAGTTTGCACCATTTTTAATTGTTGCATAGCTACATGAGAGGAAAATACAATTTTTTGACCATTTATAAATTCTTTCTGCCCCTCTACTCTACTCTGGTGAGATCCCACCTGGAGTGCGGCATCCAGCTCGGGGGTCCCCAGCAAAGGAAGGACATGGATCTGTTGGAATGAGTCCAGAGGAACCACCAAGATGATTAGAGGGGTGGAGCACCTCTTCTAGGAGGAAAGGCTGAGACAACTGGGACTGTTCAGCCTGGAGAAAAGAAGACTTCAGAGTGACCTAATTGTGGCCTTCCAGTGTCAAGGAAGCTGTACAGGGCCTTTTTGTAAGAGAATGTAGCGAACAGGACAAGGAGGAATGGCTTCAAACTGAAAGCGAGTAGGTTTAGAGCAGATATTAGGAACAAATTCTTTACTGTGAGGGTGGTGAGGCACTGGAACAGGTTGCCCAAAGAAGTTGTGGATGTCTCATCCCTGGAGGTGTTCAAGGCCATGCTAGATGGAGCTTTGAGCAACCTGGTCTGGTGGAAGGTGTCTGTACCGGTGACAGGGGGTGTGGAACTAGATAGTCTTTAAGATCCTTTCCAACCTAAGACATTCCATGATTCTATGATAAAAATAAGTAAATTATACTGACAGAGATGTCATTTTTACATATGTATTATTGCATTTGGTCTGTATAATAAGGAGATATTTCATTTAAACATTGGGTTACAATGAATAGTGTCACTGTTGGGTGAACTTTAATGTGGAGAGTTTAGCCTGGTTGATCTCTAGTGATTCATGAAGATAAGCTCATTATAACTTCAATAAGGAAATCATGTATCACACAAAGGAACAAAAATCAAAGGAAGATGTAGCTGGAGTGTCAGGGAAAATTGTTCTAAGTATAGAGTAACTGCATCACATACTTCAGAGGAAGAAAAAACAGCAAAAGAAAAATACTTTTCTCTATTAAAAAAACCTCACCATTTTTTAGGATATTTTCAGGGATTAAGAGCAAGAGAAAAAAAAGAGGAAAAGATAGAAAGAAAATAGAGACAGATAAATAATCTGTTTCAAGGCTAAGTGAAATTTTGGCAAATGGGATAAATGTTCATTATTTCTCTCCTTGCTTCTTTGTAGTTATTCTCTACATAGATAATTTTTAACTGTTTGTGATCTGGAACCTAGAAACCTCTTTCTATGTCTAAATATCTACAGAGAAAAACAGTTTCTGGAAAAACACTTCACAATAGAATAACCTAGAAAGAACAATGGGAAAGATACCATAATCACTGTCCTTTTAGTGAGGCTTCTTATATAGTTCTGGCTGGGAGATGAAAAATATCAATGTATGAGATTTATGATGGGAAAGGAATCCCTCTTTTTGCACAGTTCCACTGTTCCGAACAAGCCTCACATGGTATAACTTACATATTTCCAGTATAAGTTTCCTTCTTTTCCTGTGTGAAAGAGTTTTCTCTAGACTCTTTTCCAGCAGTTATGCAAAAACATGTTTTAACTTCCATACCCATCATAGTATAGCTGAGACCCTGCCTCGTGGTTTGCAGACTGCTCATGCACTTCTTGTCTTTGACTTTTCTTTCACTGTCCCATGCTTGTTCTGCAGTTGCACGATATTACCACCACCCCAAGCACCTTTTACTGTCTGTCATACAAGGATCTTTCACCTTCTAGGAGTCACTAGCAGTAGCAAGGTTTGTTCAATGATTCCGCAGGATGTGGTTGACATCTTGCATTTTCTTCCAACTTGACATCAGCTTTTTCATTATTTTAACATCTTCTGCATGGAAATCCCATAGGCAAAAGTCATTTAAAGATGATGTAGTTTCTCTTTTTCTGTCTCTCTCATTTTAAAATGAAAGTTTCCAAATTCCTGCAAATGTCATTGCATTCACTGGGTACTGATGGGGCCAGCTTTCAGCACTATTGTGTACAGAACTTCCCACTCAAACCAAAAAAGGACGTCACTTCATTCTGATCACAAGTCAGCTGAAGAACAGTTTTCTCTTCTTCCCTCAGACTGGCTTCCTCCTCACATAAAGATTTCTTGTGTCCATGACACAGACTCATTAGGAAAATCTCATGACAAGAGATGCTTACAAATGAAGTTGTGCTAATACATAGGCCTTGGTGCTTGGGTATTAGCTTATTTCTTTTTTCACAGGGAGATCAATCTATTTTTACCCTACAATTTTCTTCACTTTGTCCAGAGAATAAGAAATATTTGCAGATCTCAAACATATGCATAGCTTTTCTCCCCTAACCTCTTTTAAAACAAGTGTTCGTCACTTAATCTTGAATCTTTAATGTAACGTTTTCACTTTTCGGGTAAAAGCAGACTGAGATGTTGTAACCATAGACCTCAGATGTCCTCAGGAAATTCAAAATGCTTTAGTTGAGCTGTTCTCAGTTTCAGTATTGTGGGTGTTTGGAATTAGCACTTGTCATATTTATCTTATGTTGGAGTGGTTACAAATGCATCACTGAAACCACAACATTTTAACAAGCTGCCACTATGGATTAGTGCTACCTAGCTTTTACATGGCATTTTAGATGTGAATCTCAAGCACAATACAGAAGATGGTAAGCAACATGTCATTAAGCAGACAAATAAGAGTGAGAGACAGTTTGGTTAAAAACCTTGCAAGAGGCTGCTCAAGAAAGCAGTTCCTGACAACTTAAACAGGGGTCGGTAACATCCTGAGCCAGAGCAGTCTCGCCCTGCCTGCCAGCAAAACTTCAGAAACAACTTGGAGACATGGGTCCAAAGAGCAGGGTTTCCATGCCATGCTATGGATCTTGAACTCTTGATGCTGCACAAGGCACCTTGCAAGGCTTCACTTCCATAGGTTGGCCTTCTAAAGTGTTTTCTCAGTTGCTTTTTCACCAGGAATGCTTTTTCTGTTCTAGCACACTCCAGTGCCACATTTTGAGACTCTATTCAAACCAGACCCTACTGCTGAAACCACTTGAAACTTTCCCAATTTATACTTGAAAAGCAAAGAAATACTCTAATCAAAACATGCTTCCATATGAAAATGTCAGTAACCATCTAAAACTGCAATGTATTTCTTTAGCAGATAATTAAAAACAAGGTGGCTCTTAGCCAGCCACTCTACTCTGCTGTACCATATCTTCCTTCACCTAAAGAACACTGAAGCTTTTTTTACTAATTATGCATTCTCTAACATTGACTAAAAAGAATATTAAGCAGTAGACAGAAAAAAAGAAAAAAACACATTCGAACATCCTTTTGATAGAATAAAACAAAAGTAGTTTATGCCAGTTTAGAAATCAGGTGGCATGTGGCGGTCACCCAGCCAGTGACACTGGCTGGGTTTCCCATGGCTAATGAACCAGCAGCCCCGCCTGCCTTCTCCATGTGGATCAATAACAGTGTAGAATGGGCAGACTATGCCTCTCAGGACAGCGAACCTGAAGGGGAAGGCAGGCTGGAGTAGCTTCCCGCCACTCACCTTTGTCCATCAAAGTTCTATCTCCTCCCCTGTTGCCTCAGAGTTATTTTAATATTCATAGAGTTGATTTAATATTCATGTCAGGCCAGAAAGTTCTGAAGTTCTGTTGTCCCCATTGGACTGTTTGAATTTGTCCCTCCTTCGCTCCTCTGTTATTGGATACCTGTCACTACCCATCACGTTTACCATTGGTTTATCCCTGTTCTCCTCCCCTTTTCTGGTTCCCTTAAAAACCCTGTGCAACTGTTCTCCATTGCTCGTTTGTAGCTCCCGCCCTTGCTGCTAGTTCTTCTGTCTCTCGGGACAGGGAATAAACTCAAGGTTTTGACTACAAGTGAGTCCCTCTCTCCTCCTTTACCGCCGCTGCATTCGCTACTCAACTTCCATCGACTGCTGCCAGCCCCAGCCTGGGCTACGGAATAAACAGCTCTTCTCAGAGCTACCCTGCAGGGGTTTCAAGGCGAAAGCNTTGTTGCCTGCTGGCCTGCCGGGCGGTCAAGCGGTCAAGCGACAGTGGCAAAAATAGCAAACTCCTAGTTTTTAAAAGCCGAAAGTTTTAAAAAATGTTTATTTTAAAACATCAGGGAGAAATCTTTGGCTTGAACAAACAAAATTCCAACTACATCTTTCAAGAAAGAGAAATCAGTGAAGCAGAGCTGGATATCCAAGCCTGAATCTCTTAGTTACTTGTAGTAGGAAGCAAATGCATGACATACATAGAGGACCATGCTTAAGCCTCTCTGAATCTCTATATGCATGACATGTTTGAAAACTACTCAAAGGGCATCTCAGAGAGGACTGCAGCACTGCCTAACACTGCTTACACCTGTGTGTACCTCAGCACCACATCTCCGTCTCAGCGACAACTAAACATTTGCCAATGCTGGCGAAGGGATTGGTGTCACACATAGGTTTTCTGTTGTTTATCCTCTCAAAGTCTTTTTCAACACTTTGAAGAGTGGATCCATGCTGCTTCAGCCATATAATATGGTTTAAAAGTAACTAGAATCAGAATAAATTGTAATTTGCATGCCTTGAGTACAGCACTCAGAATGAAAAACACTTTGAGACCTACTTTTGAATTGCTGGGCTCGCATGGCAACTTCAGGCTTTAAAAGAGAACTTATGTTTCCTACTTAAAATTACTCAAAGTATTATGAAAAAAGGGGCAAGAAGGACATAAACTTTCAAAGGACAATAATAAAGTTTTAAAAAGATGTTTCATAATCATATTACATGGGGCTTCTCATTTGAAGATTTCATGTTCATATTCTTCTTATAGATAAATCTGTCCAGTTAGCCCATGTTCTCTTGTGATGTATTGTATTCAGAGTGGTTGTATTCCCTCCATCATCCCCCCAATGAAACCCAGTCAGGAATCTTGAGCACTAGGAAGAAGAGGAAACTGAGGACAAAAGACTGCAGCATCTGAGAACAGAAGGAATTATATTTTCAACAACAAAAATAGATTTTCTGTGGAAAAGATAACACTATTCTTGAAAAGAGATCAGATTTTCAATTAGCCTTAGTTACAAACAGCAACTCCCTTTTTATTGGTAGAGGGCCAGCAGATAGTCTAACTGAATTTCTGTAATTAATCATTGAAACAACAAATAACAAATTATCTAGTTAGTGATATAGAAGTAATACACACTTCTAAAGGAATTACATTGCAAATGAGCTGATTAATATATTTCTTGTACTACAATTTTCAATTTGCTGGCCCGACAAATAATGCACACATAGAAAATTATGAATTTTAATGTCCAAGTAATTCTGTCACAACCTTGATATTTAGTGTATCTACACACAAGGGCATGAAAAAAGTGGAATCATTCACTAAATAACACTTACAGTCACAGACAGGGTATTCAGTGTGTTATATTAAGCAGTAGCTGCAAAAAAAGTAGTAAAGATACCCATTGATATTTCTATCCGTGCATTAGTAAGTTTATGCATTTGTTCCTGGGTGAAGAGATTTTTGTTTTGATTTAATAATGTAATTTATTTTTTTCAAAATGAAGAAACTGGCAATAATACCATAGTTTTTGGCTAAGAAAAGAACTCTGTATTGTCTAGAGGAAGAGCTGAAAATAAACAAAAGATAAAAGCAAGAATGTGATATTTGAAACCTTTAATGGTACATAAGGGGGTACTCAAAACCATCCCACTCAACTTTATTTTTTTTTTAAAAAGGGAATGGAAAAAACAACAAAAGTATTTACAAGGACAGCATAGGATTATTTATTTCAGCAAACATGGGTGTTCACAGCCATCTTATTCCCTGGGCCAATATTTGGAAAACACTGTATTCTAGAAGCAGTTTCTAAAGCCCCCTACATCTTAGCAAGACAGAAGAGGGTAGGGAAATTTCAGTCAGTATTATGACCCATATAAAAGAAATACAGTAAGTAAAATTACTAAAATGATACTCCAGGGGTTACTATACTGAATAGATGTTAGATTTTTTTTCTTAGAGGATGAGGGTTAAGAAAAAGGTTTCAGGCTCACAGCATAACATTCATGCTACTCTCTCAGTTACAAGCTTAATTTTTTTTCCTGTGTCCTAAATCCTGTTCTATAGATATGCTCAATTTTTCATTCCTAGTTTCTTCTTCATAATGTCAAGACTGCTTTCCTCCTTCTCATTTTTTTACTTATCAGTTTCTTCAAATCTTATTAGAGATGATCAGAAAGAAATTATTCTGTTGAACTGAAAGTTGGAAACATTATTCCATACAGAAATGACAAATTTACTCTCCACCACAAAGGGAAAAAAAAGATTAAATTAATACATAATTATGTGCACTTTGTTTGCCAAAAAAACCTTTTTTTCCTATGCCTTCTTTAAAAAAACATTCAGTTCATGCTTTCCATTGAAGTACATCCTTTCAAACAACAAAAAATTCAATCATTTCCTACCAATCCTAAAAAGTCTCAATGTACAAGAGACTAAAATGTTTCCATGTACAAGAGACTAAAAAAAGAGGATAACACAAATCTCACAAAAAACCCACATGAATCAAAAACTTGCCTTCATAAGAACATAATCATCTAAAAGAGCAAAGTAGCCAACATCACTGTCCTTCAGTGTCTCCCCACTGCCTGCATAAAGAAACCTACCGAGTGTCTTTCTTCTTCTCTAGCTCTCTTCCCACTGTTTTTCTTTTCCAGAGCCATTCAGTTCTAGATCAAACATGTTTAAACAAAGCTTGGGGTAGACTGGAAGGAGTCACATCTGAGGCTCACTGCCTCCAGAAATGTGGCTAGGATAAGGCGAGCCTCTTTCATGTTCAAAATTATTTTCAAAGTTGTAACTTTTAGCTAGAAATGAGGATGGGTGGCAAGAGTAGGGGTTACCCTTTACTCATATTTTCCCCTGTTTTAAGCCCTTGCCAACCCTGACAAGAGTAGCATATGGGGAAGGAAGCTTTGTGCCATATGCTCTCTGGGTAGGCAGTGGCTCAAAGTCAACACAATCACCTAAAGTGGAAGACGTATTTTGGCATTCTGGCCTCTGGGAAGGGTTGTTTGGCAGGACTCTGGTCATTTCCATGTCCCCTGCCTCTTGGTCATTTTCAGGCAAG
This sequence comes from Orthonyx spaldingii, assembly GCA_013397795.1. Taxonomy (NCBI): domain Eukaryota; kingdom Metazoa; phylum Chordata; class Aves; order Passeriformes; family Orthonychidae; genus Orthonyx; species Orthonyx spaldingii. Next base: position 333,832 of record VZTJ01006146.1, on the reverse strand, counting down.
CTCTTCCTGTTTGCAGTAGAGCAGTTTCTGGATCCTGGAACTTGCTCCTCTTCCTTCATCTTCCGCTGTAGCAGTAGTCACATAATGAGTACATTAAAGACAATTTTCAGATTGGGAATAGTTAATCAAAGTATTTACACAGTCCACACTCCTGTTGATGCTTGGAGTGGCACCCTCCTATTTTGCTTTCAAGTATTACTAAATACAACCCATCAGGTCATTTCTGCATTGGTTGTAACAATGAAATTTTAATATGTATTTTTATTATTTTAAAAATCTTATATATTTCTGGTGTTACTTAGTCTTGGCTTTGTCAAATGCACCTAAAATAATATACACAATCCCTATCATATCCTTATTCCCCAATTATCACATATTTAATTCACAATAACAGTTCTTGCCTTTTGCCTTATGTTATCTTCAAAGAGCAGTAGAGTTGCAATTAGCAAAACTTGTGAAAGCAGAGCCATACCCATTCAGCATTGGAAAAACAGAGCTAAAGTTGTACTGATGTGACACAGCTTCCATTCTGTAGGCTGACAGCTGTGTAAGATGCCTTTCAGCACAGTGAGAACAAGGATTTCCCCTCCTCACTCGTACTGAGTAACCTGGAGATGTAATTTATGATGGATTCACACACAAAATGGTCAGTTGTTCAGCACAAACCAAACATAAGCAGACACATTTCTAAACCCATCCGTCATGCTGCTTACACAATCTGTTGATCCATTGAACAAATATATGTTGAAAGATTAGGCGGGAGTTGACTGCCATTCAGTAAAATAAATGTGGACTAGACTAATTTTCTGCCTGACTTAACACTTAAGGATTTGTATTAAAGGGGAGGGGGAGGGAATTCCAGTCACCTAGATTTTTGGAATGAGATTACCCTTCCAAGGACCTCACACCAAGGTCCCTACCAGCCCTCTTTCACATACTGAATCATCTGTTTTTTGAATAAAAGTGCTAGGCAAGTGAACTGGTACTAAAGGAGCACTAATTCTGGCTATTCAGGCTTTTTTTTTCTTGGCAGATGAGGAAAAAAGCAGAAGGATGACATTGTATGGCGTACAGTTGTAAGTTAAAAGCGCTAGCTGTGCTGTCATGGTCTTTGTTATACTGTTGTTTCACAACAGAATTGCAGAGAACTAAAGATCTTTAAGTGGGGAAAAGCACTCATGCTGCCTAGGGCCGTCCCCTGGCATGCAGTACACCTAGTATTTACTCAGCTTCTTTTTGGTGACAGTCCCTCTAAAAGCAGCACCTTTCCTAAAGGAAGACTCCTTGGGTTTTGTCAGAATAATCCTTCACCAAAAGACATAGTGGTTTTTGGAAATTGTGTCCAAAAACTGTGTTTAAATCATGACTTGTTGAGATTAGAAGTAGCACCTAGAGGGAAATTAGCTTGCTTACAATTCAGGTTTCCCAGGACACTTGGGAAATACTGGTATCCCCAGCAAAAACGGCTACTGAAAGTTTAGGTAGGTGAGCTGACAAGAGCTCCAACAGGCTTAAACCACCTCAGGTAATTCATCATCACAAAGCACTACCTTTTCTGACAAACAAACAAGAAGAAATCCAACAAAAGAAGAAAGTTTCTCATGTGTTTTTACACAACTCTGAGATGCAATTCTGAATATTTCCAGCAGGTCTTCAACAGACCCCTGAAGAAATATTGAAAATAAAATAGATACAGCTGTTTTGTCAGGCAGACCTGGCTTTTAGAAATGTGGCATAGAAAAATGTGATAAAACTCCAGATTCACTGCAGTCAGCCACAACATTTCTGCAAGTTTGAATGTATGTATGTTTTCAAAAGCTTATCAAAAACCCCTCCATCTTTCCATTGTGTGTCCGAAGTTTGAATCCCACCTGCTTCTGGGAATGTGTCTTACTGTAACAACTCCAGCAACCTGTACCAGGTGTCTATCTTGTGGTCCTAGGTCTCCTGGCAGCATCTCAGAGCCTTCTATCACATGAAACACATTTTTAAAGATTTTGGAACAGGTGACAATTTTATAAGCATCTTGATTTTGACCTCTAACTCTTGCTGCATTCTCACACAAGACAAACTTTTTCAGGCTGGATATGAATATCATTACACAACACCTTGTTGTGCAATACTCTCTTGGACCAACACTGGCACATTCCCTTGAGTGTTTTGCTACCTCACAAATAAGAGCAAACACCTTGCAAGCGTCAGTGCCTTTTTCTCTTGTGTTATAAAAAAGCTACCCCTTCAGTTTAATTTTTTTTTCCAATCAAAAAAACCTTACAGTGCTTAACCTGGTCTACCACTCCACCTTTCTGACAGTTTGTTTAATTTACTCTAAAGCAGTTCCTATAGTCCTTAGCACAGGATGCCTTTTTGGCTTGCTTGTTTCAACAAGTGGAGCTTAATGAAATGCTGATTCCTGCTGGACACTACTTCAATACCAAAAGCAGCATGTCAGCAAAATAAGTATGCCCATTGTACCAGGTACAGCAAACGCTATCCAAACATTACTATGGTTGATTACATCTCACTGATTCATGTGCAAACACTAGTCTCTGAATATTAAAGTTCAAGTTCACTGCAGGGATTGAGGCATCTTAGAAAACAGAAAAGGTTTTGCTTAATAATTACCTAATACATATGACAAAAAACCCAGGCACACTCATGCATCGGTGCTAGTAGTTTGGTATTTTCTTGGGCTTTTTTATTTGGATGGAATTTTTTTCCTCCACTAGTAGTAGGTATTAGAGTTTGTTTAAGGATTTAATTCTACTAGAATCAATTGACATAAAAACATTTTATTTAGTTTTGCAGAATTGCTTCGGTTTTAGCCTACTTTGATTGAACAATTAAATGAGAACCTTTGTCCCAAATTTTGGGTACTTTTGGCAAATCTTTGAAACAAGTTAGGAAGGAAATCCAAAGTAACAAAAAGGCATAGGAAGAAGCAGTCTGGAAGCATGGGTAAAGACATCTATCTTGTTTAGGACCAATATTTCTTATTCAATAACTGACCCAGCCATGGTAGGATCAAGGCAGAGACATTGGCTGAATACATTACTATTGCAGCTCCATGTTATTCAAACATCTAGATTAATCCCAGACAAAACACAATGTACTAGCTATCTCTAGGTACCCTAAGCCAATAATTCAGTCTTGTACACTGGTGTACTTAAAAAAATTAGAAAGGGGAAAGAAAAACTAGAGGAGAAAAGTGAGTGGGGAGGAAAAGAAAAAGATTAGTTGAATAGTTTAATTCCTTCAAAAACAAAATAATCAGGCACTTGAGATTAGTTTGGCAGACCCAGGTGTTTTAACCTAGCTGCTAAAATTATACTAGAAAAGAAAGCTACAATATGGTTCTAATGAATTCACTGGAGACAGTTTGCATTTTAAAGAAAACATAAATTTTGACCATCTGGATTAAGTTACAGCATATTGCTGGGTAATTTTTTCCTCCAGTCCCACGTATATGACTAGCAATGTCATATTTGGCACAGCAGTAATCTGTGATAAGCTCCATGGCTCTTTTGAAAGCCTGCTGGTACCTGCTCCAAAATTGTGTAATTGAATGGTAATCATCATGACAAATGACAAAAAAGGAAAGCCGCATTTAGTAGCTTCCTTTCCTTGAGACAGCCAGTACTGCTGCTCTTTCATTTCATGATGTCATAAAGTAGCATCTACAGACACCCAAGTCAGTGTATCGGACCATTAGTGTCTAAAATGAGTATTTTACACACACACACACCCACACCCACACCAAGACGAAATTAGTACCTGCTCATTAGGCATATTATTCATGGGCTCCTATGAGTGCAAAATATGCGTAGTTCAGAAGAATTTCTTTGAATTTATCACATGTTCTCCACTCTACTCCAAGATAGATAGATGTTCCGCTTTGTGCCCCTACTCACCTGAAAGAAGGAACAGACAAGCTATACTAGTTATATTAAGATTAGCAAATAACAACACAGAAATCAAAAGATAAAAGTACACAGACAGTACATAAGAAATCCTGAGCTAGAAGAAAGTGTTCAACAACTAGTGAAGTAGCCCAGTTCTCCATTCAGCACAATGTACTCACTCTTCACAAAGCACAACAAAACTATATACAACTGATATACAGGTCAGGCTCACCTCTCTAAAAACTTTTTAATTTTCTTGTCTGGAACTTGGAGATGAATTTGTCAGCTGCTAAACCCGAGAATTTTACAACCAGTTCTTTACACAAAGACTGAAGCTTCAAGCACACTAAATTAGACTTCTAGGAAAACAAAAAGAAATCTTGTTTGAAATACAGGAACTGTATTAAGATTTGGAGTTTTTCCCAAAGAGAGAATCCCATAGTGTATTAAAATACCTGACCCAGCAAAAGGTAAGCAGTAGCAAGAAGAATGTATTCATCATGTTTTAAGAACATAGAACAGGTTGCCTCTGATTTCTGTTTGCACTGCAGTGAACCTTGAATCTCCTGGAGCAATTTGTTCACCTGTGTCTACAATCCACATTATGCACTGTGTTTTACCTGGTAGGCCACATTTTACATTACCACCAATATCCTCATGTGGTTTTTGTTCTATGCCTATTACACTGAAAAAACAGTGTTTCTGCATCACAGGAACTTTAACTTACACTTGACAACTAGCAAACATAATCTGTGCATCTCAATGCTGTTGTAGAGTATATGGTGTCTAATTGGACAGGAACACGATGGATTTTACAGTAGCTGATGCTACAAATAGCTGAATAAGAGCAGAAAAGAAGCTGTCTTAGTATCTCCTCTGGTTCATCGCATTGCATCTTGGAGGCATGTGCATATCTGACAGCACCAACAGCAGAGCTGAGTACTTCCAGGTCTTCTCCAGCAAGCATGCCCAGAGGAAGATGACCATGAAAAAATTGCTATCCTTTTGAATCCACACTTTGTATTATTATCACTAGCCAAGCTCATTCCAGTGTTCCAAGTTCATTTCAATGTTTCTGTGAATGCTCAAGTTATAGAAAGACCTTTTAAGACAACATGAGCACAATAAGAGCTTTCTAATGCTTTTGCAGTTCATGCAAGAATAAGTCCTCCATAAAGTCAGTGCTGGATGCAAGTTCTGTGTTTGAAGGTAAAGTCATTTCAGCTGCTGCATGGGAGAGAGTGATTTATATACAGAAGAGTTTTAACAGTTCTCAAGGATGGAAACCACAAATGACATTTTTAGGATACAAAATCCTTCATATCAGGAAAGGGGAAAAAAACCCATGACATGATTTTACAGTCCACCCAAGACTGAGTCATAACCATGGAGGAGTTAAAATTACCATTTTTTTTCCCCTACTAGGGAGAAAGAACAGCCCACAAATCATTTTGTCCCATCAAACTATTTCTGCCGGGCAGGACAAGGCAGAACTCTCTGGTCTGCACAGCAAAATGAAAAGAGGCAGCAGTCCTTATTCCAACAGCATTACAAAAAGCTCAAGAAAAAACTCTCCCCCAAAACCAGAGAAACCACAATGTGAATAGCTAGGCACTGAAATGTTGTCCAGAAAACACAAGGTATCTCTATTCTCAGAGTTAAATAAAATCCAACTGGACAGCTCTTAAGCAACTCATTTTACCTTTGAAAAGGAGCTGACGGGAGGTGAGAAGCCTTCAAGATAAACCTCAGCATAAGAATTATGTTTCTTCCTTGGTTTTAGTGAAATCATGAATAGAGAGAGACTAGGGGGCAAGAATAATATAAGAAGGTAGAGGCCTACACTAAATAAATGAGGTAATTTTATGGGACAAATACAAGAGAATTAGCTGAAAATTAACTAGATTTTAGCAAAGATGTATAATAGAGGAAATTTACAGTGTCTGTGAATGTGTCATCCTGTTCTTGGTGGAGCAAGTAAGTCTAAAGAGAAAAGTTTTTTTGCAATCAGTTGTTTGGTTTGGTTGTGGTGGTTTTGTTGTGGTTTTTTCCCAATAAATTTCCCACTGGATGCCTGAATTGGTAGTTATGAGACGACCTCCCTCCACCTGCAGCAGGAAATCAAGCATATATTGATTGCACAAAATGACATTCATTGCAAAGTAGAAATAACAAAAAAGCTCCTTCTGCCAGTACAACAAGATACTAACCACTGTGGGCTCCTAAGCTGCCAACATCCAGCAGATTGATATTTAAAACAATTTTTAACTAGTTTCATCTAAAGACGTTAGTCCTGATATACCCATTTGTGCAGAACAGTCCAGCAGCCCAATCCACTCACCACATGGATTCCTCAGGACTGGATAGGAGAGAAATGGATATTTTGCTTATGTGTAACCCCAAGACAAACAAAAATTGAGGAGGAAAAAAGAGTAGAAGAGTTACAGATGTTAGGAAGGCCTTTCAAATCTCCGATTAGAGACACTGAAAAAAGGAAATGCTTCCTTTAAAAAGCTCAAAACTGCAGCATAAAATAAATCAGCAAGATCAAATTAAAGCTGTTCTTCTAGAAGGGAAAACTTGATTGCTGTGGGATACTCAGACAATTGCTCAGAGCTGAAGCTGTTCTTATTGTTTAATTTCTGTTTTCTTTCATTTTGCTTTTGTAATATGAATTTCTTCACATTGGCATATCAGCAAGCTACCTCCCAAGGGTCTGGACAGACAGACAGTCAAATAGCTGGCAATGTTTTACTTTTGATTGAATATCTTGCTTGAGGCATATTTTCAGGCTTTGGATGAAAGCATGGGAAATTGCTATTATAAGTCTTTGACTTTTAAAAGCAGTGTAGTGGAGAAGACACTGCTATAGTACATATTGTGGAACATTTCAAAGCAACATGGCAGAACACTATTCTGTCACTAAACATGACAATAACAACTCACATAAATATAAACCCACTTTCAAGGACTTCTATGGTAGCAGACCTAGAAAAGCAACAATAATTTTGAACAATACCTGCAATTTTCTGTATTATTGGACAGATTTCAAAAAATTAGACAGCAAAGAATTTTCAGTAAGATTACCAAAGGATTTTTTTTTGAGGTAAATGTTGTACCATGTTCAGCACTTTGTGACATGGGCCTGTATTAGTTTCAAAATAGGAGCTTATAATGTCACATTATAGGTATATCATGCTAACAAAGGCAGAGCCTCCATCTGGGCAAATACCTCATCTGTTTCTTGCTCTATATCCAGGTTCCAAAGTCTCCAGCTTGACTGATCAAGAGCTAATAATCAACATGCTTGCACTGGGCATTTTCAGTCTTTTCTGGATATTGTGTTCCTGAACTCTTTTCACTGTAAGGTGAAATTCCTTACAAGCAAGATGTTTTCCTGGGAACACAAAGAAGGACCTCTGATGGTAGTTACATATAGCCTATTTTCATTAGAAAAATTGCAAGCAAGCTGTCTCAATGACAATGCTGAAGCATCTGCCAAAAGCACATTATATTTTAACCCAGTTGGTAACCATTGCCTGATTGGATAAGACCATTTCTCAAGAACTTATCAAACACAGAGATAAACATTTGCTTGGTTATTTGCTCTTCCACTGCCTTCTTTCCTGAGGGTATTAAGAAAAACTCGGAACAACCAACAGTGTGTTCCACCTTTGCTGTATTTGGTTAAACACAAATGTAATATTCCACCTGAATATCTTCAATCAAGTAAAGAGTCTTCGCTTACCTTTTTGGTGTTGTATCTTCATTGCTGCTCAAGTGTGCTATTTCTAATGTATCTCCATTTCTTCTGTAAATGGAAAAATCTTCCCTGCTGGCAGAAATATTCTTTCCCAATCCAATCCACAGTCACCTTCCTTTCCAGTAAACAAGCCCCAGATAAAGTCCTTCACCCTGACTGGAGAAAGGCCGCAGAGCCAGGGTGTGCAATTCTTTCCCCTCAGGTTCTTCGAATCCACTGCAGAGCAGCTTGCTGCAGGGAGGTGAGGGAGATGAAAAGTTCACTGTTAAATTAGTGGACATCCCCCAAGTGGAAGCAGCCATGACCAGCCAAAGCCTTAGTGTCACCCCACGAACCCCTTTACTCCAGGTCTTTTTCTTCACTTGTCCCTGGACCATCTTGGACAAGCCCAGACCCCCAAAAATACTTGGTGATGGGGCTGTAAATTATTTATTTAGAAATTTTGGGGCTTATCCTCATCCATAAGAGGTTTATGCAAAGTCTTTTTATCCCAATTTCCCACTGCTGACACTCTCCGTCCCTGAATTTCTCTCAGCAACCCTTCTCCCAGCAGGTCCCCCTCCCGCACCTCCGCATCCCTCAGCTCCTTGCCCAGCACTCCAGCCCGAGCCCTGTCCCCAGTAGCATGAGGGCTGCCAGGGCAAGATGGAGGCCCAGCTATAGCTACCATCCTGTGTGCTTACTGTTGCTTATGTTTCCCGACCCCCAACTTTACTAGAGATCCACCAGAACACGGCACCTCTGCTTCTCCAAACTTGCTAGCCCTATCTTGGAGACCACTGGTCTCTCCCAACTCATGGTCCCATGGGTTCGAAAGGAAGGCTTTGCTTTTCATTTCCTCCACCCTATTTCAACCTACCCCCACACCATCCCAGCATGAAAAACCTTTAGAAGGGCTGTAGTTATGCTATATGCCTTATTAGTGCCTTTTTACAGCAGAAAGATGAATCTTTAATAGAATATAAAAAATTTGGGGTATTTCATAGAAATAAAAGTTTTTGCTAAATGAACCAAGCAATTTTGGATTGTGTTTCACAGTGTTAGATTCTTAAGAGAAAATGGTGGGGACTCAGTTTACTCTCAGCTGGAGCATCAGAAGGGTATGGTGCAGGAGAAAAGATATTATCGTAGAGTCCAGGAATACTCAGATTAACCCTTTCATAAAATTTAAAGACCCAGTAGAAGCCATTGATGGAGAACTTGAAAAAAGTTGTGAATTGTTTCAATGAATGACCATGAATATGATTCTGAGTGCAATAAATAATTTTAAAAAAAGGCACAGTTAAAATTTTTTCCTGGGGCTAGAAAAAATGACACTAGCAAAAAATTTAGTGTTCACTAGCATACTGCAGTAAATTAGAACAGTTTTATGGTTCTGCACTTGGAATATTGGAAATTTGAACAGAGATGGGTAAAAAAAGCTGCATTTTCCTAGTGTGGCAAGTGAGAAGCATTACCCAGGAAGGAATAATTAAAAAATAAAATCAGGCTGATTAAAGAACTTGGGTTTTGTTTGTCTGATGTGTTATTGGCTGTAATTATGCATTATGAAAAACATGGTCTGACAAAATTTGGACTGACCAGAGCTTAGATTAACAACAAACTCTCCTTGAACCAACGACAGAAAAAGGAAGCAAGCACAGTTTAGTGTGCTGTCTTTTGCTGGAGCTCATCAACTTTCACAGGATAAAGGGTGCTATTTATGGTTTGCATGTTTTTTCCAGTCATTAAGTGTTGGCCGAGAACTGGTTTGTCAGGACTTGCTTTTCCCCCGCCCACCAATCCTCTTTTAAACCATCCAACTACCCAGAGCAGCTTTTGGTGCACTCCAAATTCCTACAGCCCTCTGAATTTTGGTTCTTTCCATAAGAAAGCAAGAGCTTGCAGCTTTGAATTTATGAAAAGAAAGCTTCTGCTTTTCATACAGAATGATTTGTTACCTTCCTGCTCTGTGGCCTCGTTAAAGCCAGAGTATGCATGCAGTGCTCATAGTGCCATCAGTCAGAAGAAATGAAATTCTGAATACTACATCACCCAATTTAGTTTGTCTGTTTGTTACAAGAGAAGGTAAATTCAGTGATTAGCCAGGGCGGATTTTCTGCATCCTTTAAATAGGGAAGATTTTCTGTGTCCTCTAAATGTGCTTTGCTCATCCAATATATGTATTGAACTATACAAAAAACCCAGTTTGTTACTAAATGGCAAGGTTTATTTTGAGAATGCAATTAGTATGTAATACCTTGGAAGATGAACAGCTATTGTAAATACAGAATAAAGGCTCAAGCACCACAGCTCTTCTGTTCCTGTATTTGTGTTTTACAAGAAAAGACACACAACACTAAACTGCATAACTTCCATAAAAGGTGCTATAACTAATTTAGAAAGACAATTCCTCAACGAGTTAGCATTTTGGACTGACATAAGTGTGCATTCATGATAACAAAATTCAAAACAGTGGTTCAGAGAGCTCCACAACATGAAGTTCTCTTGATCCCCTTTAGCTGTGCTTTGAACTACGCGCTTCTTTGCTATGCTGCCCTATACTCTGCTCCTCTGCCTCAGCTCCATAAGGCAGGCCACTAAATTTCTCTAATCAGCTGTGTGAGTGTTTGTGAGCCCTGTTAGCTCATTTACAACAGTGGACACTAATACAACAGGAAATGAACCTATTGGTTTCACTTAGATCCCTGGGCAGCTGCCAGTTAACAAGAGATCTCAGCTGAGTTTGAAAACAGCAATGCTCTTGATTGCAAAATGACTTTTTCCCTGCTGCTGCTGCTCTTCTCATACACACTTCTGATCAATACACCATTCTGATTCACAACCACATCTTCCTCAGGAGGCTTTGAATCAACTAAGTACAATTGCAAGCTCAAAGAAAATGCTGGCATTTATTTTTATGTTGTAAACTAACTCTACATATCCCACCTCTCAGGATTCACAGAAAATTTGAGTCTTTTATTGAGAGGCCCTATAAAACTGAGGTAAAGTACAAAATTAGAAAGGTAGCTCTAGTAGAAATGACAGAGGATGAAACTGATTGCATATCACACCATAAAGAACGCACGGGAATTGGTTTAAACATGACAGAAGTGAGCTTCCTAGCAGCAAGGAATTTACTGCTAAAATCTATGATAAGTATGTGTATCCCATGACTTTTTACAGCTTACAGTTACAGAACAAATCAGTTCCATTTCACTGTAACTGCTCCAAAATCAAATGTATAATACTTATATACAAAGGGAATGAAATCGTTAAGAAGTTGTTCCTAGTCTGACCAAGACTCAACCGAGCAGAGGCACCTATTAATTTCTTTTGCAATTAGCTTCATAAATTACCTTTCAGCTTTGTCACTAAACCTTTGAATTTCACATTTACTAACATAATTTAAATATATAATGGGTTTTGCCCATCTGTACAATGAAATTTCTGTATAAGGCTCTAATATCTCCTCTCTCACCTTTCAATGGGAATGAGTTGGGGGGCAGCAAAACCTACCACTAATGCTTAAGCTTCCTGGAACAGGCTGACTACAAGCATAGCTAGGATAATAATTCCTTCCCTCCTTCAACCACACATAATACAGTCTTTATTCAGCAAAGTCGTTTCACACCATGCTAAAGGTCAGCTTTTGCTGTATTAATAGCTGCTCTGGGAGGATCAGTGTTGTGCTATCCTACATTTTTTCCAGGGCCTGGAGATGCAATTTCCTACAATCTGCAGGCAATTTCCCACCAATTTTCTTGGGGAACTAATAGGCTGTGACAGGAGATGGAGCTAGCAAGCAGCAGGCGGCTTCAGAAAAGACAAATTGCATCTCTGCCACCTAACTGGGCAATCTAGAAAGACAGAGTTTATAGCTTTGTAGTGTTATTGGGCCCCATGCTAACAGCAAATTGTTGAAGCTGCTACCTGAATTTCATATTCTTTTCCTTCTGAATTGTTATCACCACATATCACTTTGTCGCACTTCTTCTATGAGCGACAGTTAGACACAGATCATGTGCGATTACTATTTTAACTGCCTTTTAACTAGACAAGCCCTGCTAAACACAATTCACATCAGAAACAGAGAAGTATACAGTGTCTCTGTCAAACAGTGATATTTTGATTATTTTCATACTTGTTAAGGTACAAAGCAGACACCTATGGAAAGGAATTAATTTGTAAGCTAAATTCAAATGAAGCAGACAGAGTAAACTATGGGAACATTAAGTGTGAGCGCACCTACTGTGGTAAGAAAGTTGCACTGATCATATATAGTCCAAAATGAAAGAAACAGAAAACTCCCAAATCTAACTGGTAAAGTCTCACTCTACTCTAGCAGATTTTGAAACCTAAGAAGTTAACATGAACCGTCAAATCAGTTCAAAACCATCCATGCACCCATTTACCATGCGGATTTAGAATTAGTAAGACTAGTAAAGATCTAAGAATGTATTATCATATCTACTTTGATAGAAATGAAACTGATTTAAAGCTGCTAACCCCACCTAAGATTACAAAAAAAAAAAATTAATGAACTAAAGAAAATGGTTCAAAGGCACATAGCACTAGCAAGTACTGCAAGTGGTCACTGTACTTCCCCTTACTGTTATAGCTAACCCAGGGGATAAATACTGTAAACACATTCTATTACAGAACCCTGTACATCAGTATGTTTTTCTTCAAAATATAGAAGAACAAATTTTTGAAGGCATGAAGGTTATTAAAAACAATTAACAATAGTAATGAAATTATTATAATTAGCAAAATTTGCAAGGTTAATATTTTTCCCCTTCCCCCCGCCCAAGAATAAATTAGGTAGAGTAAAAACAATCCCATCTAAATTATTGCTGTCCACTGGGAGACAAAATTAGTACTGAGATGTATAAAATTTTACTATAATTCAACCCTAAGGATTTTTTTTAATTACTTAAGTAATGAAAAAATGTAAAATTACAGTGAACAAAGTGTTGAAATATTCTAACATGCATTTTGAAACTCTCACATTTAAACCACTTGTCATTAATATCCCCATTTCATATTTGTGGTTTTTAATAAGTTACAGCTAGATAAAATACTGAAGAACCAGGAAGAATTATAAATAGAATACCAGGTCAATAACTTGTACTCAACAAAGAAGAGTATCTACATAAACAAATAAAAAAAGCTATGAAAACCATTTAAAATCCAGAAGTATTTCCTTAAACAGGCTCACTGACAAAAATACAAGAGTATCAGGACTTGAAAATCTTGAATTTGACAAATGAAAGTCAATGATTTATCTATCCAAGTCTATAAACTTCTTGAAATACACATTCAAAAATTCAATTATATATTTGTGAATATTCACTCAACTGCTGTCAGAAATACACATCTCACATAATTAACAATCAGAAAGACAGAAAAAAGTTAGAAGCATTATGTATGTATAACTCATTAAAACATCTCTAGAGATCTAATGTATATTCAGGAGGAAACACAAAGGAGCATGGTAGTAAATTGATTTCTGTGTGAAAAAGGAAACTTATTCCAGTAAGTAAATTTAACGTGGCCACAAAAGTTGAATCACTCCAAAGTTTTGTTGCATGCATAGCATGCTAAGCAAATACCAGGCTGACACTAAGGACATTTACATATTTAACAGCAGTGTTTGGCTGATTCATCAACAATTAGAAAATATTTTGCATTTGCAAAGCCATCAGATTGTATATTTACTTGAAATTCAATTGAAAACAAAAATTACATCCAACTGCAAAAAAACCCAAATAACTATTTTTTAGGAAAAAAAGGGCATCTTCATTGCTCTGCAAAATATCATGCTACAGCAAACCCCAAAATAAGAGTTATTAGCTTATCATAATTGCAGTCAATTTTTAAGGTAAGGGGGTAATCCACTGTGGATTGCTGAAGGAAGTGTGACAAAGACTGTGAAATGAGCAGACGGATTTTATTTTAAACAAATTAGGCTCACTACCAGGAAAGTAACAAGTGATTTCTAAGTTTCCCAATGCTATGGGTTAACTTTCATTTATGACGCCTTCATTCTGCTTGTTAACTTCTTCAAACTGCCATCAAAATCAGTGCTTGAAGGAAAAACAGCATTTATTGTTTGCAGTTACAAGCTATCATCTCCATTTACTATGTTAATGACAGAGTATACAAAAGGGATAATGATAACCATATGTTTGGTTACTTAGTCTTCAGACTGTGGGTTATCTTCAGACTCACTTTTGGCAGAAAACAGATAGAAACAGGGTTTGAGAGATACTATACCTTTGTACTGCGAACATAGCAAAGGCAACCCTTGCCAAGCTGTACACAATAGAACTGTCTAGTGTTCCTTGCAGCACCCCTTCTATGAATCAACATAACTTTACAAAAATATGGGCAAAATCACATGTGAAACTTTAGGAGAGGAAAGATCTCATAATTTTAAGCTTTACCTCAGAAGCCACCACAGAATTTTTCTAGGAAGAGTCTACTATGCCAAACCAGGAATTCCATAAACAGTAAAAATATGAGTATAGAATAATGCAGCTATCTCATATCTAAGTGTTTGCTTTCGTAAGGGAAATCATTACAGCAGACACAACCCAATATAGTCTATGCAGCTATCCACTAAAATATTCAATCAGATTTTCCTGCATTCTATGTATCATCAACAGGCAACTAAGTTCTTACTAATGTATAGTACAGAATAGAGCCAAAAAGGACACGGATTGTTGTTCAGTTTCTAGGAGTGAATTGTGAGATCGAGATCTAAGAAATATGGGGAAAAAACCCTATACAACCTAAACTCCACAAAAAATCCTGCTCAGATTTGAAAATGATAACAAACATTTATCCCCACAGCAGAATTTTTTTCGTATTCAGTTTTCTGAGCAGCACTTTAGCCTCAAGTAAATAGAAATCCAGCCATCTCAAGAATCAATCTATCACAGAAGTAGTAGGTTCTTTGCTTTGAGATACAGCATCTTCAACAACATTCTGCCCTCGAAGACCATTATTCATTCTTCTGATTTCCCTTTATGTTTTCTTGTTGTATTCAATTTATACTTTTAAAAGTTACATCAGAAAAAAAAAAAAAAAAGGAAATAAATCAGTACAACATAGTAAAAATCCACAAACCAAAGCAAAAAAACCCAAGCCCACCCATGTGCTTAAAGTGTGTTCAAAACACACTTTTTGCTGATTTAGAAAATGTTTCAGTGAGTGTTTGAGCTCTCCTAGATAGCTAAGCAGAAATTCTGGGTAAATTTCTCAGAAATGTCAGTAAGATAGACCCATAGGGCAGATTTTTCACACCCAGTTCTTACATGTCTTGTTTCCCTAGCAAAATCTACCACACTGCACTAAGCACTTAAGCTGCAATGGGACATTTAGGAGCATGCTGCTGAAAATGGGATTATCAATTGCTTGGAAGCAGATCTTGAACTACAGAAATAAAAGGTAGTGGTAAATGTTGAGAACTGGCTGTGATTTAACTCCCTTTCCTCGTAGGATGAGACTATTAGATGTTTATGGATGCCAAAGAAATGTCCATTTCCAGTTCAAACACCCAGCTCAAGTGTCCTTGAATAACTATGCAACATTCGAACACCTTTACAGAGAAACAGAAGACAGTGAAATGGCACACTGAAATCTCCTTCTAGGTGAATTGTGTAGATTGCATGTTTGGTTACACCTAAAATCTATTTGTTTCTCATTTTCCCTTGTCCTGCAGTGTGACCAGGTGACCAAGGTGGTCAATGGCGTTCTGGCTTGTGTCAGCAATAGTGTGGCCAGCAGGACTGTGAAAGAAATTTTCCCTGTCCTTGTCACTGGAAAGGCTGCACCTTACATCCGGTGTTCACTTTCAGGCCACTCACGACCAGGACATTGAGGTGTGTCCAGAGAAGGGTAAAGGGGCTGGTGAAAGGTGTGGAGCACAAGTCTTTTAAGGAGTGGCTGAAGGACCTGGGATTGTTTAGCCTGGAGAAAAGGCTCAGGGGAGACCTCATTACTCTACAACTCTCTGAAATGATGCTGTAGCAAGCTGGGTGTCAGTTGGCCTCTCCTCTCAGCCACAGGACAAGAGGACATAGCTTCAAGCTGAGTCAGGGGAGGTTCAGGTTGGACCTCAGGAAGAATTTTCTCATGGTAAAATGTGTCAAGCATTGGAGCAGGCTGCCCAATTCCACCCCAGGGTGGTAGTAGAGTCACCATTCCCAGAGGTGTTCAAGAAATTATTAGATGCAGCACATAATGCTATAGTTCAGTTGACATGTGATATTCAGTCTAAGGTTGGACTAAATGATCTTTGAGAGCTTTTCTAACCTAAGCGATTCTGTGATTCTGTCGGTGTATTTCCTGCCACGAACTCTCTTGCATTCTGGTGTTTGTGAGGTTCAACTCTGAGTTGCTTCATCTTCCCCGTTGCGTAATAAAGTATGTGTGTCTGGCAGGCCACTATGACTTAAGATTTACATAGACCTACGCTCTCAAATTCTTTCTGTGTACTTGTGGTAGGAGAAAAACAAAAAAATCCTTCAAGAAGACAGCAGAGTTAGAACCCATCCAGATTCTCCAGTGAAGTGATTTAAGGGGTAAATACTTTATCAGTAGTGCGAAATCAGAAGTCAGTACTCCTCCTTAGCCCAAAAACTTCAAAATCCACCTTTCTTAATTAAGAGAATGGTGGAATTTCCCCATCAACTCAAAATTGCACCAATATAATAGAAAATATGAAAGACTCTTCTAACTAAACTACATAATTCCATGGGCTCGTAAGTGGGCCAGTCGTTCCACAAAAATACAAAAAAAAAAAACCAAAAAACTATCGAGAATTAAATACCAAAACCAAAAATCAGTTTGTCAATCTGAGTTAAAGTTACTTGCGTAACTTAGAAGCTTCTGAAAATTCTACTTGTATCACCACTGCAAAAATGTGACCCAAAAGTTATGGTCAATCATTCATACACAGAAGTATGTATGAGACTAGAGAACAGATTCTACACTAATGTTTATGTTAAAAAATAACACTTGTTATAACAGTCTATGAAAAATCACATTCATTTAGTGCCCCCCCTTTCCTTGAAAGGAACAAAAACCTTTGAAATGCCAAATGAGTTAAAAAGACTAATGCAGATGAAAATTCTCAGGTACCATTGGCTAGTGGGCTGACATGGGGAACTACTGTTGCTTGGAATTTTAAACAGAAAGAAAGTCTTACACACTGACAAGTACATTGTGTGGAATGATATCATGACTTTCTGTGTAACTGATTTATGAAGGGTTATGCCAAGTGCACATATACAAAATATACATATTAAAGCGGGCAAAGGATTTTGTTCAATTGAATTGGTATTACCACAAATCCCCTCTTCATCAGTTATTGTTTGCACTGACATCCAAAATGTCTTTTGTAAGGACTCCCTGCTTCTATCCAGCACTAGCATTCGCCAGAGTGGCATTCAGACATCTCTGAATACTGAGGGCCACCCAGCACGCAAAGACTGTCCCAAAAAGGGGCTAAGCAAAGGAATCTTTTAGGACTGTAATTAAATTGACCCCCCAAAAAATTAGTTACTTACACAATAGTTACTGGTGTACTTCATTTTCCCATATGGTTTTCCCAGTGCCTTTTCTGTTACTGCTGATCTTAGTTGGTCTGTTTCTTCATTCAATAAGCAACTTTTCCACCCACTACTTTACATGGGGCTACAAGAACTTACAGGAGTTTTAAGCTCCACAGGTTTTAAATCTTGTAGGTAATTGCATAGACAGATATGCCAGGAATTCAGCGAATCTATCTTTTCAGTAAAAATTACATCTGCAAGTAGAATATGCTTTACTGTCTGACAAAGGAAAAAACCCAGGGTGTTTGACAAACATTAAGTGAAATCTGAAACAAATGGAGGGAACTACTCATCCACAAGTACGGATGATGCAGCCACAAGTTTTCAGATGCATCCACTAATTGTAAGACTTAAAGTATATATGATGGGGGAAAAAAAGAATTAATTTCTTAATTACAATCAAGAAATATATGGCACAAATATGATTAAAATCACACACATTAATTTCTGATTCCATGACTGTTCTGACACACTGTGCATTCTAGAAGACAAGAAAAACAAGGTATTTTATGATTTTCCTGACAGCATGATTTTGAACCTCCTGATTGCCAAGAATGTGTTCTTGCTAGCAAGCACTGTGTTGCAACATATAGTAGACCCATTATACTTGTGTTATTTTTTTTTAGTTTGTACCAAGAGGTGCATTCTTGGTACCTCTGATATCGACTTCAGAGAACAGCAAAAGGATACCTATAAAGTGAAAACCAAAGTGATAGCAGTTTGGCAAAAATCCGAAAGATCCTAACTAAAGCATATTTGCCATTTCTGCTAAGATCAATGATCACTGGCAGAGCCAGATGTTCAGAGAACCTTTAATATGAAAAGTGTAAGAATCAAGTAATCTAGAAAATACTCTTGTTTTAAAACTTCCCTTTTAAAAATGGCATAGTACTTCCCAGAATTTCAGTGTAGCAAATTAGTTAATTCTTTGAAAAGCCTGATGATTCTGCTTTTTACCCCACTATATCTGAAAGCAACATGACCAGTACCTAAACAGGTGTGTCATTTTCATACAGATACAAATGAACAAAAAAGCAGTCAACAAAGATACATATATGGATACATATGGATAGAACACTAATTTTGTATGTCTAGGAGACCAGATTATCCTGAATGAGTAATGTTTTACATTCTGAATGCAATGTTAATACATTAAGGCTATTACAATTCTAGATGCTATAAAATGGTTTCAGTAGAATGGCCATGTAAATTGAAAAAAAACCTGTGTCTCTTCAGACTATAAACTGAGATAAAATTTACCCCCTACATGAAAAATTCCTTATCCAATCAATGCACCTGTCAGTCAAGCTTGTTTCTTCCTAGCTACGTGTCTTTGAAAGAGCAGGGACATAGGCCATTGTCAAATGCTAGCAAAATGAGAAAGCAGCTCTTCTTTCTGCCAGTTTGTATAATCTGAATTAGTTGTTCAAAGATATCCTTCTGTTCATCTGTACTCTCCATTAGCAACAGAAATTCTAACCAAATTACAGAATGCAGGAAACGCATGGCCCTCACCAGAGCAACAGGAAAGTTTGTTGTCTAGTACACAATGGTAGAACACATTAAACTGAAAAAATAATAGTTAAATAAAGTGAACACATTCTCTCCTCTTCCATTGCTCTTGAAGATGTATAGCTTTGGTAACTGGCTGCTTAGCATGGCTCTTCACAGATGTCACACACTGATGTGACAGTGGAAAGGACTCAAAGATTGCTCAGCATGAATACATAGAGCCTACGGGCCTGTATAACATGGGACACTCAGGAAAATTAATTCTAATTAATTTGCAGAATGAATTAGTTAAAAATCAAAATATTCCTTTGTCAATATGCTCACAAGAAATTAAGAAGTGAGTTTAACTTAGTTTAGGTTAATTCACTTCACTTGCAACCCTGCAAGTATTTAACATCTTTAAGAAATCCCCTGTAAAATTCACACTTTTGGTAATTTAGTTAAATTTACCTGAGTATCTAAGTATAGACAAGACTTTAAAAAGGAAATGGTCATTAACTACCACTTCTCTGTAAAACACAAAGGATGCGACTTATCTAATCACAGACATCCTCAGTTAACGAATAAAGGCTCCTTAGTTGAAATGCAGTCTCACATGAATTCTGTTCAGCTGGGGGAAAAAGGACAGGGAAGTCACCTCCTCTTCTAGAGAAATGACCAAATGAGTTATGATCAGGCACATATTACTGTATCTGCCAAAGAACATATACATGGGACATCAGAACAAACTTAAACTGCACAGCTTTATGAAATGTTCAATTTTGTATTTACACTATAATTAGTACAAAACTGCCTTTTAAGTCTTCTGTAGAACAAGACAATATCTACTGGACTTGATACTCTAGCATGTCAAATCAACTACTTAGAAGTATGATAAAGGAATCTAAGAATAGTTATAAAGAATAAGACACCATTTTCAAACTATACATAGTGTTTGTTTTTGCTTCTAAAAAGGTACTTATATCCCCAAAAGGTTTTTAATTTTAAATAAGCAGGGCAAGCAGGGAGGGGGCAAGGGGGAAGACTGGTTGTTGGTACTAAAGCCTTTACTGTAGCAAACTAAATATATTTACAATTTATACAAATGTTTGACCTCCAACAAAAATACAAAAACATATCACAAGATGCAAAACCAGGAAACAAGTTCATCTGAGATACTGCTGCTCTACACAAGACAGAATGCAACTTGAACTGCAAGGAACAGAAAGGTATTTATCCCCCATATTCAGGCAATGAGAATGATTGCATGAGGTCACAAAGGAAAAAAAAAAAATAAAAGGCTCCAACATTCTTCAGTAGACCTGGCTTTTAAAAATTATGTCAAAAACCTAGGCTACAACTGTCCATCTTGCCTCTGTGTTTCGTCTGGTCCACGCAGCCAAAACTTAGTTGCTGGATGTTGCCTTCTATTTTGAAAAATTGGAGTAGTTTCATGGCAAGATCTGGAACCTCAACACTTTTGTTCCTTTCAAAAGTTCAAAACCTTTCTACTTCTACAATTAAGAACAATTTTGGCCCAGTTCAACTTCTAAAAGAATATCCCCATCATATTTTTCAGTAGATAACTTCATAGACTGTAGCCTTTTTGTCTCCAGAGCCAGTGACTATGTACTTATCATCCACAGAGATGTCACAGCTAAGCACTGACGAGGATTCTTTGGACTAGAAGAAAAATAGAAATATATTACACATTAAAAAGAAGTCTGTTACCCCCATTTCAGCATCCCATTTTGGGTAGACGACGTGTGAAGATATCTGAGTCCATTCTTGGGACTCTGCATGTCTTATTCTTTTTCATTAAAAGCAACATAATCCTCACCTGGAAGATACTGGCTCCGTAAGGAGTTCTCCATGCATTAAGAAGGTTATCTTTCCCAGTACTCACAAACCATTTACCTAGAATATAAACCAGAAGGATTACAGAAATATGAAAGAGACATCTGACAGTTTTTGGGTTTTCAATTCACATCAATGAAATCTGTTAACTAATTACCCTTATAAAAGCTCTCACCACTAATCAACACAGTACTTTTGCTTACAATCAATGTGGACACTCAGTGCATTTGCAGTGTGTTACATAGTCGGAAATCCCTAAACTCTTCAAACAGAAATAGCTTTTTACACATGAATCAATCCTCACAGTAGCCTCTAGACAAACAGATGGCTGTTTGTAGATAAGTGCATTTGAATTCATAAAGCAGAGATATTTATGCATTACTTAAGAAACTGAGATGTAATAACTAATGACTATGAAATAACTAATCAGCAAAACACAAATTAAGAGTCCTGACCTCCAGTTCTATGTTCAGGGCAACTTACCACAGTAAGCAAACTTGAGTGACAATACACAACTCTCATGAAGGTGCAGTTGATACTTGTCTGGTTTATTTACATGTAGCACTTCGACATTGCTGCTCTCCATTCCCACAGCTAGCCATTCACCAGTAGGACAATAACCAAGGGAAAATATCTGAAAATTAAACAATATTTACATATTATAAATTTTTTCTGCAGTTAAAATTACTTGGGAGAGGGAGACAGAGAGAGATCACATAGTTCAACAACAAAACTGCAGTTCAAAATTCACGTAACTAAATAATCCCTTTTTTACCTATTAATTTAGAAAAATAGAAAAAGAGAGTACTGTCAGGCTATCAATTTCTTCTGTAATCTAAGAACACAAGAAAGCTTCAAAACATTATGTTGTGAGCAGGCAAAAGGAAGAGAGGGAACAATCTGCCAGTTCTATGGGGCTCAATCTTACATTTGATCCTAAGGGTTTCCTTCCCACCCCATACATTGCCCCAAGCTGCAGGAAAATCTAGTTACCTGTGATGTGAAGTCATGCTGTTGTAGTTGTCTCCCTTCCCTCAAGTCCCAGGATCTGACAGTGTTATCCAAACCTCCTGTCCAGAGCTTGGTGCCATCATTAGAAATGTCAATACAGCTGGCTCCATCTGTGTGGCCCTGGAATTGCCTGATAAAACAAACCAGATTGAATAATGATTTCCTGCCAGAGCTCAAGGTAAACAGTGTTGTGGTGTTAGTTTTGGACTCTGTACATGTGTGTCATCTCTTCTGTGTCTAGCGATGAGCAAGAATCAGCCCCTCCCTCTCACTAAGCATTAAATACCAGTATTACAAAAACATTTTCCAGGTGCTAGAGGAATGAATTGCATCATGGCTAGCTGAATAAAGTCAAATATTTCCTATCAGGTTTTGAAAAAAAATCAAAACAACAAAAAAGACCAAACCCACTTGTGAGAATATTAAAGCACAGTAACTATAGTTAAAATCACTAAGGATAACTTGGATTAAATCAAAGCAGTCAGGGAACAAAACTTCCAGTTTCAGACAACAGCTTCTGTATTTTTCTTTGGCTGCAAGTCAAGAAGATAAATAGCAAGCAGATATACTAATAGAAAGGGATCCAGATAGAGATCCAGATAGTTAAACACAAGTATTGCTGAGTCACCAAGTCACATTCTCTGTGGCAGGAGATTAGAAAAATCTAAATTGTGCAGTTTGTTTTATAACCTTCTCATTAGCAACTCTCAGCTTTCAGCAACCAGTAGGTCATCTCAAGTTTTTCTTAATCCTTTGGCAAATGCACTCTGAGGTTCCTGCAGTTTTCATCAGCAATTAGCTTTAGCCAAATCCTATGCCTCAATGTGAAAGGTGGAGGGTGGGTGGGGAAAGACAACTAGCTTGGGAATGAAGGGTATTAATCACCAAGAGCTGCCACAGAAAGGTCACATGGCACATTTTGTTTAGTAGCTCTGGTTTAAAATTCCATGTGTTATCAATCAGCGAGATCATTCAGCAAGTGGTGGGAAGACATATAGCAAACATTTAAAAAGCAAGACATTCATAGATGTGTATCGATGTTGCAGTGTGCACCTTTACAGGGACTAGCATGCACATGACAAAGTGAAAACTTCATATAACTAAAATTGTATTTATTGACCTAAAAGTTCAACAGAAAGTAACATTTGCATGCATATTAACACGACACACTGTGTATAATTATCACCTAATTATGGATATACAGGAAGTATAATTGAAACACAGCAGACTAAGCATATTCTTTAGTTTTTGTGTTCAGAACTTTCAAGGTATCACAGCCTCTCCCAAATGAGAGTCTCTCTTCTCAAAACATTCTAAGCCACCACTACTTTGGTAAGCATAAACTAAAATTTATCTTATAGTAAGCCTCTGTGCTTTCCTAAAGAACAGAGAGGATCCACCCTTTCAACCACTTTTATGAGATTAACTTACCATTACTAAATAAGAAATGAAAATACTCTTTTTTACTTAACAAGGCTTAAGACAATGGAAAAGAACAAACCTCAAAGCATTCCCTAAAAGGCATGTTCAGTCCCTACCAGTTACAAAACAGCAAGAGTGTTGCTTGTAGAAACCTGCAGACCAATTCCAAATAATAAAAACCCACACGAGCTTTTACATTGACTACAGTAGGTTATGAACGAACCCATCAAGCCCTGAAAGCAGCCTTCTAAGACTAGGCTGAAGCTACCCAAACTAGTTTCTGGCTAACTTGGGTGTAAACCACTCCTTTGAATAAGAGACATTATTTACTTTGCTGTCATGAACCCTATCCAGGGAGATAAATATTTATGTAGCTGTCCAAAGAGTAACTTGTATTAAAATTTTCTGTAAACAACGACTTACCTGACCAATGTCTGATTGTGCAGATCCCACACTGCAATGTTCCCATCACTGCAGCAGGAAAAGCACACCTTGGAATCAGGGCTGATAGCCAGGGCATAGCAGGCAGGCGCTGAGGATGTCAGCTCTGCTTTTATACGAGGAGTTGGAGCTGCCAGGTCCCAAATGGATAATGTGCTGGCTTCCCCGCCAACTATCAGGGTGCATCCATCGGGCAGCAATTTACAGGAGCGGATGTAGTTATCTCTGTTCTGTACAACACAAATCACCTCGGTTACGTGCCTGCCAGTAATGACCACTAATATAATTCTGACTGCATCAAAGTTTTAAACAGTTTGTTACTTTTTCCATTACCAAAGTACTGAAGAGGAACCAGCAGATCCTAAAGGGTTTGAAACGCCTACTTCTCATCACTAATTAGAAACTGCAGCTGCAGAAATTAAAACTACAGACTCCCGTTGCCACAGTCTATTCTGTTTCAAACCTGACGAATGGTAAGTTTTCTATCTCATTACACAAAACCAGAGCCAAAGTAAGCTTGCTTTTCTGCAAATGTACTCCATCAGTGAAGGTCACCAACAATAGAAATATTAAAGCAAATGACCTTTCATTTGGCATTTAACAACCCTATATGAAAATGTCGTTCTAGTCTCATGCCCTCAAGATTTTTGAATTTTTCTTTCAAATAACATTTTGCATTCACAGTATTAAAGTTCAAAGATTAAGAATTCCTGTATTGGTCTTGTATTTATGTTGGTCCTTTGTTGTTCAACATGATTCTTATTGTACTTATTGATCTGTCATTTGTGATACTATTGTTCATTTGAGAGGTACTGTGGGGGAGCTAGTGACAGAAGACATTTCTATCTTTCCTTATTACAACCTTGCTTGACCGGCAACAGTTTTTTTACAAAATTGATGGTTAAGATCTGTAACTCAATATGTAGACAAAAACACTGCAAGAATTAGTTAACGGCATTCCTACTACGTTGGTTTTTTTTTTTAATTTGAAGCAAAGGAGCAGTAAGTAGGGTGGTGGAAATGTTGGCTTAATCAGTCAATACTGCTCCATAACTAAAATGAAGTCTCTGCATCCAGACAGATACCTGTCACAGAATACCTATTCAACTGCACTGTTACTACCAGGCAATTACAAAATGATAGCAGTAAAGAAAGGATCACAGGTAAAAAAATCAAAAACCCCCACCACATTTAACTGGATCAACACTGAGGCTATAATTTTCATTTACAATACATATTGCTGTGCTTGACAACAGTAAGTCTTCTCAGTTAACACCGCACAAACCTCTTTGCTGCTTCTAGTGAGAAGCACCTCTTACTAATCCATTACCTTTTTTGAGTTAGCTTTTCAGCTACCCATACTATTGCACCCAGTCCCTTTCGTATCCTGCACATGTGAAAACAACCAGCCTATATGTATAACTAGAGGATTATGAACAAAAAGCATAGAAAGACTTAAAGTAACCTTTGGTACCGTGTCACATTATTTCAGTATGTGGTTGCTATCATCTGACAAAAATGAGGTTTTCGCTCCTTGTGTGAGTGAAAGACCTAGGAAGGTTCTCTGCAGTCCTGCATAAGACAAGCTACATTCCTATTAAACTTGTGCACAAAAATCATCAGTATAAGTAGAATGGGAAAAAACCCCACATTTTATTCAAAATGTGATGTACATGTTCTATTCAAAAATCTGACCTGTTATTTGACCCTTAGTGATAATTATCACTAAACAAACCAGCACTATTCTCTGTAACACCATTATGTAGGAAAGAAAAAAAATGACACCAGGAAACAGATCTGCCTGCTATTTCCTTTTAATATGAGCAAGATCCAGATAAGGACAGGTTTTGGTTTTTTTTTGAGTCTCTAAGGAGAAGCTACCCTTGTGCATAAATTCCTGTTCACCTACCAGGCAGTCCAGCTGAGAGACAGGGCTCTTGTTGCCAGGCTGACTGATGTCCCAGACCTTGACACACCCCTTCCCACCCGTGTACACGTGTCTAGTGGGGTTGCTGATGGTAACTGCACACACAACTTCTCCGTGGTTCAGAGTGTTGATCTGACGGGCATGGCGAGGGATTCCTGGACCGATGAGGGCATCAGGAGGGAAAGGAACTGGCTGCATCTGACCATCTGCAGTAACATGAAAGGAGTAGGCTCTTTTGGGGAAGGGAAAGAAGAGAGAAGACAAAACAATTTTAAAAATCAGCCATTACAGAACTACAATGCAAGAAAAAACCGTATTTTTAATTTTAATTCTTTTCCAGTCATCTCATGAAAATCAGAGCTTCAGTGCCAAGTCATACAGACAAATGAAACCTCAGAACAAGACAAGGATTCACAATAGAAATTTTCAGCTTGCCTCATCTAAGTATCTGTGTAATGGGGAAGCAGGTTAAATTCCACTCTTAACTCTTCAGACTAAGGTTATGGCTACCATCCCTTAGATAATCCAAAGATTTTTCAGCCCCTGGTTTCTAGCTAGCCCCTGGTTCCAAGTCTCAACACCACAAGTCCTACAGCAGCAGTCCCTCACCAGGCACTACTCTCATCCTTCTATGAGGCTTGCACCTGTTGCCTTGCAGTACCACAAGCCCAAGTTTTCCTTCATTCCTGCACTTCATCTTTAACATCACCACTGGCTCTGCTCGCATACGCCTCTTTTTAGCTGGTAAGTAGTGCTTTACACAGAAAATAGAAACACAGAGAGTGAGTGGTTGCACACACATTTCATCCGAAAGCTGATATCATCTTCTCATAATTACGTTTTCTTGAATAGTACATTGGAAAATCTGAAAGGCTCAGTTTTCCAGGTACTTTTGGCACTTCTGAAATAGCTTTTACTTGTATTCATTGCATGATTTCAAGTTTATGGAAACTGAGGGTTGAGGAAGTGACATCCTAACACTGCATGAAAACATTCCTTGGGGAAAGTACATGAAAGTATTTTTTCATGGTCACTGAAAAGTTTAAAGTCAGATCTACTCCAGGACAAGAGCACAAACACCAACCAGGACAAGAGCACAAACACCAACTAATAAAGGTTTCAGGTGTGGGGGGCTGTTCTTTGTTTGCTTATTTTAAATAATAATGAAAACACTACTGTAAAAAGCTGAGTTTTGTTATACTAGTGAGCTCCTTTTCTGTTACTTTTGTTGTAAGTGCATCCACAGCTCATGTTTTTGATGTTGTTGTTACAATAAAAGCATCCTTCAAGAGGCCAAGTGGATAAAAAATGGTGAGAGATGAGTATTCTTTTTTTTCACTAATGAGTTGCCATCTCGCTACTGAAACATTTATTTTTCTGATATATTCTTTTGTTCAGAATTTCCCTTTCTTTTCCAAATCTACTTTCTTCTTCAGAAATCTTCAATCACTGTAGCTCAACTATTAGTATTACATCCATCTTCCAAGAACCCAACAATAGATGTTTCTATTTAATCTTCTGTTCTGAATAATAAGCTAGTATTTTCAAGGTATTTTATTACGAGTTCCCAAAAATCACACAGTTTGAATTGAAGGAACAAGGAAGATGCCTGGTTCTGTAACAGACATCACAAAGGAACTGAATCTGCTCTGCTTCTGGGTATAAGATATTTCTTTGAAAACGAGCAAGGAGCAATGAAAGAACTCTACAGCTCTTTCGTACAGAAAGTAACAGTGGAAGCAGTCAACCCATGCAATATCACAGCTGTTTCTTAAGTTAAGGGTAAAAACTGATTAACAGTAACTGCTCTTAAACAGAGAAGAATTTAATAGTGCATATATATGCAATTGCTGTACTCATTCATGTTTCATGGTTGGACATGTGAGCAGAAAGCTTGCTCAGAGAATACACAGATATAGAGGATGAGCAAGAGTAAAACATGATAGATCTTTTTTGTCATAGAAACGTCAGGAATGGGAAATGCAAGATAAGAAAGGAAGTACAAAGTTCACTCCCTCACATGTACACAAGATGCACAGTATATCAAATGTATTTTGCCCCATGGGACCCTGTCTGGCTTTTGTATGAAGAATTACAATAATGATAAAGGCTTAACTAGAAATCCATTCCTTTTTGTGAAGAAGAATAGAGACAAGACTGTCCCGAAGTAGCTATTCACTAAACAGATCAGACACAAGATGGGAGAGGAAGCAGAACAGGAGTTGCAACAAGACTGCTTGAGGCTGAACAACTGCTCAGGTTCATCTACAGAATCCAACTAAAGAGTCATAGCATTTAAGACACTGAAAAGCTTGGCCCCATCCTGGGCTCCAGATCAAAGTCAGTTGCAGAATATTTGTTAGCAGTAAGAGTACACAGAACTGTACAACTTGGAAGTTTCAGCCCGCCCTTGCTTTTATCATGGACTGAAGCAAAACAATTAAGCAACTATTAGGCAATTTTTTCCAGCATGTTCAAGATGAATAATCTACTTGTCCATGACTCTTTTTTATTTGAAGGTTACAGCTTAAATGTTCTGTTCAATTCAAAATACCTAAATAATTAAGTGTTTTGAAATGCTTAGGTGCATACACAGAGCTTCTCAGTTCTTGCTGAAATGGGGTGTGAGGAAGACAATAGAAATATTTTTCATTCACTTCCTGTTTACTGTAGAATTGTAATGACTCTTATGCTGTGAAACATCAGAGGTCTACCCAGCGTATTTTTAATCATGTAGAATTTTACCAGTATGTCTGTGTTTAAAGTGGGGCTATACTGATCATAGAAGCAGTCACTCTTTTTCAGCATTTGCTTCTAAGACTCAGGATGCAGATCAGGATGCAGGGTGATGGAGTCTGATGGCCTAACAAACAGAACAGTGATAGTTTCTTGCAAGCCAAGACAGTATTTTCTACAGTGCAAGTTATCTGCAACCCACTGTAGAAAGAAATGGCTACACTTTGCCAAATCCCTCTCCCAGGACAAGCATGCACAACAGCAAATGTTCCTGTTTGCTAGAAGATACATGGCATGTAATGCTAACACCACCACTACCAGCATACTTATGGCACAGCAATCTGGTGACTTGTATCTGCAAGGTATTATGGTTTAACTTTTGTTACACAACACCTTTTAACCTTGACAAAACTTGCATCATTTGACAGACTGACACTCCTGACACACCCTAGACAAGGAAAGTGTCTGTCTCCAGAAGAACACTGGAGTACTAGAGACAGCAGTGCAAATGACTATTTGCAGCTCAGTCGCTGCTGCCTTTGGCCTCCTCTTTATCAGGTCACCATAACAGAGGGCTTGCTGCTTCTGGGAAGGACTGTACCTACAGTGCTACACCTACAGAAGACTCAATTTTTAATGCACTAGACATATTCACAGGCCTCAATTCTCAAAAATTACAAGAAATTTTTTTAGAACTCTTTTCTTTTAGAACTGACCATGTATGCCAGAAAACGCTGTTTAGTCTCATGACTAGCACAGATCTCTGGCTCACTCAGAGTATTCTGCCTGTATAAAAGACAGCTATCCAAACATGATTCTCTTTGGTCAAAGGAGAGTCCTTCCTTGTGTTGGGCTAACAACAAAGAAAATTATGTTATACAAAAGCAATTCAAATTTAACACAAAACACATTAAGTACGTATCAACTAGTTTGTAAATATACAATTTTAATTAACTGAATATTGTGAAAGAACAATTACAAGACAAACTTCTGTACCTTTTACTTAGAAGAAGTCTGAGAAATAGTATACTGTCACTTATATTATTTCTGAATAATGGAAATATTCTTCTGAATTACTGCATCCAGAGACTTCTCCTCATGTGTGTCAAAGCAGTACTGAGAACCTGCAGAGTTCCTATGCACAGCAACATGGTTAAGTGATTCTAATACAAACCAGTTTATCAGCTTAAATCTCCAATTTCCAAATAAGTGTACAGCAAGTATCATCTGACATGTTGAGGAGAATTCAGGATAATTAATTAATTACCCTAAACTACCTGTCAGCTACTCCAAGTATTCAGATTGATACATAAATACACACAATTCCTGCCTACTAAAGTACCATGCCTTAAAAAAACTCAAAAATTTCCACTTCATCCCTTCAATTCAAGCAGACTTCTTGAACTAGCACAACAATACCCCTGACAGCAAAATGCAAAAGCAAGAAGTTCCTTCCACTCATAGTGCATTGTGCTTTCAGCTTTGCTTTGCACTCCAGCTCATTTTAAATTGTAGTTATCACAAGAAACAGTGAATATCTGAGTGTGTTGTTTCATCATATAGAACAAAATGCCAAGAAACAAGGATAAAGGTATTTGTACAGAAATAACTGAATCTTCATCTTCATACATATCACCAAATAATTCTATCCAGAGATACACGGCAGTCATATACACACTCCTTAATCTCCTATAATACAGTAAGTTAGCCTTCTTTTGCAATATCTCTCATTGTATGTTCACTGTACAAGTATGAAGAGCTGAAGAACAGAGTTCAGTTCAGCAGAACTGCAATCGAGCAATTTCAAAAGAGTACAGTACACCTCTCCAAAAACACAACGAAAAGTAACCTTATAACTAGATGGAGAAAAGTTTAACATTTACTGTGTAAAGTTTCCTTTTCTACTAAAATGAGAAACATGTATTTTCAGCTCATTTTACTATCTGGGAACACATGCTGAGAAATATACTTGTCCTCAATATCACCACTAACTCAGAATTTTAGACACCAGGGAAGCAATACTGTGGACATAAATCTTACCACTAATCTTGAAAATTTGTATTTAGTCCACAATCCAACTATTAGAAAGCATGGTTCACATAAACCAGAAATCCATAAGAATGTTAATTTAGCAGCTATAGAAGACTAAAAGCTAAGTAAGTACTTGCTAGAAAGACTATGCAAAACAAAAAAAAATTATTAGAGCAACATACCAAAAACTTGCAGTCCCAGGCATAGTTAAATGCATCAAACCAAAAGAGTTCAGGACTCAGACACCACATGTTCATGTCCAAGTAGGTTTTTAATAGGCTACGAATTTTTCTAACAAGCAGGTCATGAACAGATCTCAGAATCTACAAGGGTTAAAAAAACGTGGGTGCTATCAGAAGTGTCTGTCCTTTAGAAAGAAGGGAATATAATTTTCTCTTGCATGAAAAAACAGTATAAGCATAACCATTGATAAAAAACATGTAGTCTTAAGCATACACATATGAGTGGGGATTCAATAGTTCAATTCAAAAATTCTCTGTACCACTTGCAACATCACTCACTAAAGCTTCACATCTAATAAAACAAATTCAATGTGACACTGCATCTACACTCAAGAAAAAGCTTGACTTTGAAAATACACAAGGCATATTCCACCAGTTTGCATGGTTATATCTGCCCTGTACAGAAAATACAGGAGGAAAACCTAAAGCACAGGTTTGAGATACTCAAAGAGGCTGCAGGTAGCAGACAGCATCTAGCCAACCAAGATTAAAACATGAGATTGTTTTATAGCTGTCAATGGAAAGATAAAAGATGAGCTTATGGAATTTTAGGCTCTTCCACTAAGATAATCAAAGAAGTAATTTTAGAGGAAATGTACAAGTAACATGACCACAAAAAATCCCAAACACTGCAGAATATTGTAAATGAAGTGAAGATTAAGGAGTACAAAGTAGACAGTACAGGAAGTAGCGTGAAAAATTAGTAAAAACACTAAAAAACCCCAAGCAACCCCCATACAACTTCCCTCCAGACAGTAATTCAGCTAAATTATCAAGATACAAAGTAGAGCTACATACATATGATGTCCTTGTGCCTTGAACAGTGTAACAACTAGAATTCAGCCGCAGAAAATTTCTGATTGAACAAAATAGGTTTCGATAGCTTACAATGCAAAATATTGCAAGGCATTAATAATGAAATATGTCATTGAAAGCTTATGAATATACTTGTTTAGAAGTAAAAACTTACAGCCACTTGATTATGAGATTTCCAAAAGCATTTTATTTAACTATGCCAAACTGTATGAAAGTCCGTAAGAACGTGTCTGAGTTTTGAGTACAAAGCCTGGTCATTACTGCACTAAATTTAAGTACACCACCATATGATACACAACACCAATTCATTGAGCCCTCACTTCAGTAATCTTGTCAACACATCACCAACTTTAAGTAAAACCAAGATTTAACAGGTTTCTAATACTGCCAACAGATAGCTAAGCCTATTCTCAGAAGCATGGTGGATAACCACAAAAACACATTCAGGATGGCTTTCCAAACTAAGTCTGCTGCTTTCCTGTTGTTACAGGAAAAGATCAGAAGAAAATATACGCTGTAATCTGGTATCCTTTCGAGGATGTTTGCAAGACCGATATTACAAGGTATCACTAGTTGCTAACAGGAGTTTAAATTAAAGCAAACAGAAATATGTGGGTATATACCTTTCACCACAGCCTGTCTGATAACTTAGACAGCATCCTAAAAGTAATTGTTTCTAAATGTCTCCTGAAACTGCAAAAGGAAAAATTAAATATAAATTGGTAAACAGACATTATGTAACATGAACATCCTTCACAGAAAGTGTGAAGTTTCAAGGAAGTTTTAAAATTATGTAAATACCTAGATAGAGAAAAACTACTCTAATTGCAAGTTCCTGTTGAAAGAGAAGTCAGGACTCACTGCCAAGTGTGAACAAAGAACAGGTTTTAACAGGGTGTTGAAAAAACTGTTAGAATTCTCTCTGCCTCATTCTCTCCAGAAAAACAGCTGAATTACATTTGCTCTGTTAGTACCCACATAGACTACTTGTCCAGAAGTACCTCAACATTAATTGTGTATTTTCAGAAGTCATACACGCTCATGAGTCTACTGCACTGGTCAAGTTCAGGGTCAATGGTCTACCACAGCCAGATTCCTGAAACATTTTATGTATGCTGCTGAATTTATTTTATTACAACATCAATAAGTCACAGCATCACTGAAGTGTTTTATTTAACAACCACTTCATCAATAACCAAAACTTTTAAATAAAAAGAACTTATTGTGAAAACTCTTCTACATCCATGCACCACCTGCTCCACAGCTGCTTCATCATCCTTTTGCTCTCCAGCTGCACTCACACAAAAGTTCTATATAGCTTGCTTCATTATGCAAGGTGTGTTGCTAAAGCAACTGCTTCAGATACCCGCTGTCATCAGTTGCAGACTCCCATGCCTGATAAACAAGTGCCAGACAAGGAGTCTGCAAGTTTGTACTACACGTTTATCCTCAATGTAGTGCAAATTTTAGTTTTAATATATTTTAATCTAACACACTTAACACTATTTACTGTTTAGTTTGCATCCCCTTAACTTCTCCCAAGAAGGACGAAATAAAAAAACCTTAAAGTACATCTTCAATAACTTTTCCTTGGAAATAGGTATATATACACCTTTTTTGGGATACAACTACAATTTGAGAATTTTTATGCTGCAGGTTTTACCTGGAGAAGTCTAAAACACCCTCTTAAAAACAAAACCAGACACTATCCCCTTTGAAATCCCTGTTCACTGACACAATATAACTTCCTTCCCTCTAGATACTGCAGATGTTACCATAATGTTAAAAGTTACTTACGGTTTTCCCCCAGGAATCCCTGCTAGATTTGGAGGGATTCCAGGTACTCTCATGTGAGGAGGAGGATCAAACCCAACCTGACAACAAAAAGTGAATTAATCTCACACTTGGAATTTCTCATCAATTTCTCAGCAAGTGTCTTTTCTCCACTCCCAAGATATTATGCATTTAACCAAAAGGTGGCTTTTACCCACAGTATCAGATAACTGCATGACCCTCCACTGGGGGGCAAAACCCAGACATTTTCCCTGAGCATACTTCTCACAGAAGCACTCATATGCGAACAGAAAATAATTTATCATGCATTCACACCACTGAGCATAACACAGCAGTCCTGGTTAGCAGCAAGAGTCCTGTGTTAGCCCTGGAAGTAGAGTCCATGTCAGCACCAAGCCATGCCAGTGCTCTTTACTCCTGACAGAGTTAGCACTCAGGCTGGCACTCAGTGTGGTGCTGGAAAGCAGCTTTGGGCCCCAGCTAGGAGCTCACTGCCTCCACAGTGTTCTGTGTGGGCACAGCAGCTGAGAGATCTCTCACTGAGCCGCATTGTGGGGTGCAAACAAACTTGTCCACAGCTTAAAAAACCTACATTCTCTTTACATACTGCAATTCCATTGAATTTTTATATCCTGAATAAGAATGTACATCAAACAATGCAAGCAGAAATTCTGGACCAAAAAGACTTCGCTTTTCTTCTGAACATTATACTACAGTAAATACTGTTATTGCTTTAAAAGGAGGGTGTATGCTATTTAAAATTTGCACATTTTCACGTAAAAGCCCTGTTTACCAGTTTGAAAAAAGTGGTCATACAAACAGTAATAAGAAGTTGACAAGCACAAATCCCATTTTGCAAATTTACGAGTAGCTAAGTTTGTCTATGCAGAAAGCTGCCACCAAGCTCATGTTTGCAGAATCAGCCCCCCAGGTTATTTTGTGTGACAGCCACTATAACTACCAGGTTCCACTTACTGGTTACTACACCCACAACAGCAACTATTCTTAACACACCTGATCTCAGAGCTCCAAAACAGGTACTGACCAACTTCTCAGATTGATTTCCACAAAAAAAACCAACAAAATACAGGGACAGAGACCCAGATAAAAAGACTTTTACATGCTTCAAGATTAATTTGCTATGTCTATTTGGAATACTAACATGGTTCAGCAACAAAAAAGCAAATGTCCACAGCTACAGTTAAATACTTTGTGTCTATCAAAACTACTTTTTCATTTACAGTGCAAAATATTTTTTTTGCATTTATTCATCAGTTAAAGCACTGATGAAGGTGAAGAACAAAAAGAAAACATACATTAATACACTGAGATTCTTTGTTTTCAAGGTGCAAATTTGTTTCTTCAGCTACACAGCAAAGTGAAGCACGCAGTGAAGCACGCAGTGAAGCTGTCAAGCCTCTGGCACTGTTATGAGTTGGGAATTCTGCAGTGCTAAATGAAGCATGTAGCTTTTCTCAGTGAACCACAACTCACAGGACTGAAGTTGCATGCAACGTATGGCCTACCATAGGAGATCTTCCATAGGCAACCACTGCAGCTGCAGCAGCAGCAGCACTCATCTGGGGTGACATATTGTGCAGGCTGGCGTAGGCTGCCCCTGGACTGGTTAACTCTCCGTTCATGCCAGCATGAGGTACCATTCCAAATGGAGCAGGGTACGGTCCTGGTACTGCCAACGGTGTCCGCAAACCTGCAGCTACAGAATAAAGAAATCAAGTGGGTGTATTTCTGTATTCCTGCATACAGGAAAGAAAGCAGCCCTTTTTTTTCCCCCTAAAACACCTCACCTTTCCTCTCACATATACACACTGTCAAGAAACATGGCCATAATCTGTCAGTACCACCAGCCCTTTTCAGTGTAAATAAGATCTACCGAAGTCTGAACTTGCTGATTACTTCTAGCAATCTCTACCAGCACTACCTATTTCCATTTCTGTAATATTCCCCTGTTTACATTAATCTCTTCTTTGCCAAATTAAGCAGTAAAGCTGACAAGACATGGTTTACACAGCTCATGTCTGAAGCAACTGTGTGTACCAGCCTGAATAGCAAAAGTAAACTTCCCGCAGCATTTGTCAAGCTGTGCACTGCAGCAAATATTAGTAGACTCAGACGAAGACTGTAGAAAGGATTGGATGCAGAATAAGTACCAGAAACTTCTGAGAAGTCTTTTTATATTGCATTCAGTCTCTGGATTATTTGCAAAAAAAGATAAAGACAAAAGTAAACAAAGAAGACTAGGAGACAGAAAGATATTCAAACTCTTGATAATCCAAACATCTGCTTCTCATCAAGCCCTCTCTTGATATCAAGAACAAAGCAATATATTTAGTTAACAGCCACAAAGAACTACATGTATAAAAAAAGATTAATTTTGGAACCATACAAACATATGAGGTAATGCATTTACCAGCTTGGTTAACCAGAGGGTCCATTGTTGGAGGTTTGCCAAGGCCTGGACGGAGTCCTGGAGTTGCACTAGTGCCTGGGGTTGGCACATCACCTCGAGGAGTTGGTGTGCTGGATTTCAGAACAGGCGTGCTGGCTTTTTCATGCTGGTATCATTAAACAAATTAAATGAGTATTATTTTTAATCCAGGCCATATTATACAATTTATCACAACAGCAGCTGGGATGCTGGGCACCTACTACCTAGTCCCTCAGCCAATTTTCATAAATCCACACAATGCTGACAACATTAACTTGTGAAAGAGAAATGCTGACCTTTTTGATTGCTGCCAAAATTAAAATAAGAAATGTAGAAAGTTATTTTTCCTCTTCTACTGACATAAAAAAAGGAATGCCTGAGCTTATTTTTTTCTTCAGGAAAATACAGTATGCATTACCAAACTATTTTAGCCTGAAATCATTAATATCTCAATTATCATTGGACACAGCAGATCTAACCACAAAAACAAAATACCACCTAGCTGACAGTATCAAAAAAACATGAAACAAAAGTTAGAGAGAATCAGATCAAATTATTAGTGATACTGCAAGAGAAAGTCCTCAAGGAGTAACAGCTTATTTAGAAGAGTTTAACAAAAGCCTGAAGAACTTCTTACTGACTATATACAGGCCATGTTAAAACAAAAGGTATTGCTCCTAAAAAAACCCAAACCAATGCTTAAGCAACTCTTGTTCTTTGTAATAAATTTGAAATTCATTTGACAGAAATGTACAAGAAATCAAAACAAAGCAGAAATTATTGCTGAGGGGGAAAGCTAAATAACAAAGATCTGGAAAAACAGTAGGCAATTCCAGCTTCAAATGTTTAATGCCAGGTAATTTGTGCCACAAAGTAGTTGCAGAAGAATGGAGAGTTAGATTTTACAAGAAAGAAGACTATCTGGACCACAGACTGCTACCTACCAGACCCATTTCTTTGGATTTGAGGGAAGTGGAACTTCCTGAAGAGGCTGTAGATGCTGGACTGCTGGAGGCATCCTTCTTCAGTAGACGGGTTTTATCTATACCATTTTCACGTGGTGAATGAGTGGGACTTGCCCTTGGGGAAGAAGGATCCTAAAACAATGGGAAGGGGAGAACCGTGCAGAATCGTGTCATAAACTGGTACACAAACACCACTAAGGAGTCTATGGGAAAAAAAAAACAAAACTAGAAGAATTTAAGCAGTAAGTGCAAATGACAAGACATTTTGTTATCTTTACAGAAAAAAAGCTGAAATCCCTTCATCAGTCTAGAGAAGTAAAGTCATACAGTAAGCAATCTGTTTTCTTTTTACACTATATGTAATCATAAATTGTTTCCAAGCACAGAGCTTGCAAAGCATACTAAGTATAAACTAAAGCAAGTGCAGAAAACGTGGTAAGAGCAAGGAAGACCAACAGAAACTGCAGCAACTTGACACTGTTTTTATCACGTACGTTCTCCATGCTCTGCTAGTCACAATAAACATTTCAATAACTTCTTTTAAGTGATAAAGATCTTGCTCATCTCTACCTTCAGAAGAAGAGATAGATGCATGTCTTCACAGATTTCACAGAGCATTTTGAGTTGGGAGAGACCCACAAGGATCATCAAGCCCAACTCTTAAGTGAATGGCCCATACAGGGATGTTTATATGCCATAATAGCGGTCACATTTTTGCTAAACACCATCTGTAATTGCCTTGCCACTTACATCTACAGAAAAACTGAAATCACCTCTCAGGTGATTATGTTTCTCTGTTCCAGAGGCACTCTCTGCATTTACTTTAACTTGAAATAGCCAGCCCCATGAGTTACAATGCTATCAGAGCTCTGCAGGTTCTCCATGCTCCTTTGGCTCATAAGAATAGCACCAGGGAGAAATCACACCTCACAAAAGGGCAGTGAGTCTACTGAGCGATTATTAAGCAGTTTCATTGTAAGCAGACCTTCTGAAATGATTACTAAAATCACTAGTTGGACACTCATTTTTCTACTTGGCTGACATCATTTGCGCACCTGGATCTACTGAGGGCTCTTCTCTACCAGCTTCTCTCCCTGTGCTTTTCACAGAGCTGAAGAACCTCACTATCCTAAATCTGTGTGTTGTATGAAATAAAAGATGAAGAAAAGGGAACACTCATTCTTTCACCTCGATGCCATTGCCAAACCTCAGCCCTGGAGAAAAAAAAGTGTCTACAATCTCTGAAAAATCTTGTAAACTAACTTCATTCTAAAAAACAAAATTTCTGGAAAACATCTTTAACCTAGGTCATTAAAATACAAGCAATTTTTAAGGCAATGTTTTTAATAACAATCCTACTATTAAATAAGACTTTTTTATTTGAAGACAATAGTTTGAAAACCTCAGCCTTCCACATGCACTTCACCACAACATTCTACATTATAGAGCAGCTGTGAAGTGTCAGAACATTAACTGCAGAGGAAACAGACCTGGACAAAGCAGCAGAAGGAAAAACCGAGAAGGCAACCAGATAAAGCTCAGAGGAAGACACAGTAACTGCAGTACTAATAAAAAGGAGAAGTTGTGAATATTTTAACATATCCACACAGAGGATTATTTTTCTTCTAGCATCTAAATGCACTTTTCGTTTAACCTTTGGGCAAATGTCAAGACTACAAAAATTAAAAAAGTTACCTCATTGGATACATCTACAACCAAGTTATCGTCACTCTTGTCCCCATCACTGTCCTATTAAAAATAAATAAATATAGTGTTCATTTCAATTAGTACAATGAGAGCCCAGAAAGACTACGCATCTACTCAGACATTTTTTGATTTTCCTAAACAAAAAACAAACAGCCTTTCATTAAGTTATTAGCAATAGGGAGAACAATTAAAACAGAAACACAGCACCTTATTTCTGCTTCAATAGTAAAACCCAAGTAAGGTAGAACTAGTTGAAAAATGGTGATCTCACCATCAGTGCAAGATGGTCCCAAATCCCTCCTTATTACCATCATAAACAGTGTTATCACTACTCCTAAAATAGAAAGGTACTCTATTCATACACTAATCTTGTGTCAATTTAGAGAAAGTACTGCTTGTGCATATCTGGAAAAACACCAAAGAACACATCTCAGGAAAATGGAGCTTTCTGGCATGTTTGATGGATTGTCTTTCTCAAAGTGATAGTACAATTTTTCCCCTTTTCCAGAATGGCAAGTTTTGAAATAAAAAGTTCTGAGGAAGAAGAAACTTCAGAAATGCTAAGGCATTTCAACATTTCTGCCCAAGAAAACCAAAATACTTGCACATTCCTAAACAGAAATGTTCTACTGCAGCTTGTCAAGCTGCATTTTGACTGTTTCACTTAGATCTGTGTTCACCTGAGCTGTTCTAGTAATGATTGCTGTTACTGTAGTGCCTCCTGGTTCCTATTTCCAACAGAGGCCAGGATGGCCCAGTGGAAACATTCTCATACATAGCGGTCTAGTGACTTCCAGAGTACTGGAAGGCAAGTCTTGGCTCAAAACCAAACAAGGAAATGAAATGAATGTCAAAACTTTTAACTTTTGTGGGAACAAGTTTGACATTTCCAATAAAACTACTTTCAGTTAAAAAGTTTCTATGCAAACAAACCAGACATACAAGATTGCTCAACTGTCCCCCATCTCTCCCTTTCAAAGTGTCTGAGTTTTCACATGTAACACCAGATCTTCCCTCTCACTTCAGGCCACAATGTTTTAAACAAAACAAAACCAAACCAAACCACCCAAAACCAACCAAACAAAAAACCCCAAACAAACCAATCAACCAAAAAAACCCCCAAAAAATTCAGCTAAAAAAAACCCCCAAACCAACAGGTAGTTTCAACCCTTTCCTTCTGTTAACCACTGAATCTTGCTTCAAGAAACACCACAAACATATTATGGATCCAAGAGTGCCACTGGACACAAAATGGTCACTCTATTTGCTATTCAGGAAGCTATCCAACCAACAGGTGCAAACAAAGGAAATGAAAGCTTTAGCTCTGGTTATCTGCCACCTTTTGAGAAGTATGAAGCACCCAGAGTGCTAGAACAGGTAACAAAATGTGGGAGAACAGTAGATGGGACACTTGATTGCCAGAAACACCACTCTGGAGGAGGGCAAAATTAGCTGCAAAGCAATGCTTAAGCGAACTCCACTGACTTTGTCATCTTAATAAACAGGAATTTCCTGGCATTATCAAAGGCAGGAAATCTACTAGTATCAGAAGATTCTCCTCACTAATAAAGCCACACACTATAACTACACAGGTACTAATATTAAAAATTAGTTAAAAGTTAAAAAGAGAAAAGAAATTAATTTTGCATTCTTTTTCCAGAAGCTACAGGTCCTACAACTCATTTATGCCCCTTTTGACAAAAGCAGTATCTCCTTGTCCCTACAATGGCCTAATCTAAAATGAGTTCAAAATCAGCAGTACTGTATTTGCACAATTGGTGGACCTTCAACAAAAAATCATCTTCAAGATTAGAATAGTCTGGAACTGTCAAATATCCTTGTTTTGCTCCATTTTTTATTTTGATGCTGCCTTTAGCTGTAAAATCAATTTCAAACAAACAGCAGGCAGAAACATATTTAAAATGTGGATTAAAACAAACTGCTTCTACTGTGCAATAACATCCTCTACATTTCTTTACAGTAGAAGCACAAGAAAAACAAGCAAGTTAAGCTTTTTCTTCCTTTTTATATCAAGCGTAGCTTAAGAATGCTTAATCTTCAAATATTCAAAATGAAAAATGCCAATAGAATACCAAACCCTTAAACTTGAAGGAGTAACATGGGGAAGTTTGCCAAACCCTTCTGTAATAAAAACATTATTATTATAAAGTGGTGGAAATACAACTTGTAAAACCATTAACAGCACTAAAATATCCAATAGCTTCTCAAGGATATTACCCAAGTGGAGAGAAATTAAAATTACCCTACCAAATACTGAGAAAATAAAATGGCACCTAATTTTCTCTTGGGTTTCAGTAACCAAGAACTAATTAGTTATCTGAATCACATAAACCAGACAATTTGCCACATTATTGCTGTATCAAAGTACAGTATGTTCTGTTAGATTTAAATTTTGCTTTTCAGTACTCTCTCACACCAGTCCTAATCTCTTAGGCCTGTTGAAGTACCATCCTGTGATCTTGCTGAGAATTTAGGCTTGAAGTTGAAAGCCTATGTGAACCTTCACATACATTGTTGTACTGACGTGTCTCTTTGAAACCAAGCAATAAGCAAACTAGTCAAAAATTCAGAATACAAAACTGTAAACTTTCAATATTTCAACTTGCTTTCTGCTGAAATTGCCATATAAACCAAAAGCAAACTTCAGTAAGTTGGTATAGCCTGATAGCATATGCAATTTGCAATGGCAATTATAACTCAGAATGGTAATAGCTAGTTATCATTAAAATTTACCAAACCCCTCTCAATAACAAAATCCTCCATTTCAAACAAACTTGCTGTTTCTAGAGCAGTCCAGAAAGAACGTCACTCAAACTCTATGAAATGCCCCAGGGCACACATGAATCCACAAAATTGAGGACTATTACTTAAAAATATCTCGAACTACTGAGTCACTACTCTTCCCACAGCTTGAATCTTGTGTCTCTCTGGCATATATATTCATATGCTACTTCAGCCATAGGAAAGTTGCCTTGTTCTTCACAGCTGTTTTACTCCTCACACAAGCACAGTATGTGCAAGTAAGTTAATAATTTCTTTGACACAGATTTGCTTACATAGTGGCTGGAATCCTTATCATCCACCTTTCTCTTTTTGATGTCATTGGCATATTCAGGGCCATTCCTGCGTTTATCTGTGCTTCGTAGACTGTCCGGGACCAACAGAGAATTACTCTGTAAAGACAAAAAACAAGGTCAATCAAAAATTCCTTTCAGGATTCTTCATATATTCTTAAAAACTCAAATTGATGTGATAGATGCTTTAGAAATGTGATACCTACTTAGTCTTTAATTCAATTTAATTCAAAACAAAGTCCTCCAGGCAAACATGTACAGCTTCACGCATTCTAAGAAGCTTGGCTTTTCATTGTTCAGCTTATCAAAAAGTTTAGTTCACTTGTCAGTCATCATCTATTTAACTAATTAATTCAACTGAATTTATTGTTTAGGAGAAGCAGGCTTGCTGTTTATTCATGAGCAAGTAACAACGATTTTGTTATTTTTTTTAATACTCAGATTCCATATAATAAAAGAGATTTACTACACATAATCTGATTGATTAGACACTTTTACAACATCTTAAATAGATGAGGTGTAGGTCTACACCTGCAGGTATGGACAGATAAATAGCAGCTTCCCTTTAATGCTTAAAGTAACAAGGATTTGCTGAATACGGTTATGCAGTAATCAATTGTTAGCTGGAGTAAACTCCAATTGGATTCCTTCAACAAATGTATTGCAAACAAAGATCAAATATTTTTACTTCCAGCGTAACATTCACTACTAGTGTGAAATTAAGGCTAAAGTGTTGTTTAATCAGACTTGATCTGAAAAACTGAGGCCAACACACATACACAAAAGACAAAAGCAAAGACTAATCTTTTCCTCAAACTACATGGACTGCTTTCATTCATGCTAAGTTATGCTAAGTACAAACTGTTGACCCAAAGAGCATTTTAGACATTTTTCAGTCACATGATAATTTGACATGCCTGTGATTCCGATTCCCATCTCCATCTCAGTTCCAGCTAAAGCATTAAAATGTGTTACAATGAGTTCTTTTAAGTGCAGGATTAGCATATGCAAGAGGGCAATTTGTTCACTGATGTGTTAATGCTGTGAACAATACTGAATGAGTTGAGAAAAAAATCTCCTTTCACAAAGACCTGGTAAGCCTAGATCCTAAAAACCAAGTACATGCTTAGATAAATATAGGCTCACATAAACATATAAATAAACATGCGTTTACATCCATACACATATCTCTCTCAAGAGAAAAGTCTAATACCAACATGTACTTCATGTAAGCCCTCAAAAGATGTATTTAGATCTAACTAAGGGACAGAGGTATTTACTTGTAATATATCATAAACATATACTAACAGCCAGCGAACTGTGCATTGAAAAGCTTCCCCTTTAACACCTGAAGACATCAAGGTAGTTTTGCTCAGACACAAATGTTTAGCCCCAAGGAGAACGACAAGGAAACAGGGTACATAAGGCAATCCGAATCCTCTTTTTCCTAATTCAGAAGCTGCACTTTAAAGCCAGCTCTAAGCTCTTTTATTCGTGACTATTCAAGCTAAACAAATGCCAAAGGGCTTACATAAAGCATATAGGAGGGTCTATTGAAATTCAGTATAAAGAAGCTCAAAATAATGTCTTTACCGAAATGTTTTGTAGCTAAAAGGTGGGCTTGTTGGATCATTGAACTAATTGCCTTGACAAATACAGTCGGAATTTAACCCCTTATCTCCTCACAGATGTACACATTTTAAGGGATTCATTAGTCTGAAAACCATTAAAACTAATTTTCAACACTTTAATATTGAATCCATCATGTTTGTAGCAGTAGAAACATCTTAAAAAGCAGTAGAAACACCTTAAGAAACAAGGTGTCACTTCAAACTGACCAGAGATGTGTTCCTCTTAAGGAGGATAGTCTTTTAGTTACGAGATACTTACCATAATAAAAATAATTAGAAATACCTATCTTACTACTAAAGAGTTTAGAAAAAAAACAATTAAAGCAAATGCAGTAAAGAGAATAAAGTCAGTTCCTCACTTTACTTTTCTAAAAAAAAAGTGTGAATAACAGAAAAGCGGTAAAGAGGCAACAGCTAGAAAAAATTTAACAAACCTGCTATTTGGAGTTAGAGTTTGCAAATTTTGGCAACCTATACACATCACTACAATTGCTGATATTTTTTTTTCTCTTTTTCAATT
This sequence comes from Orthonyx spaldingii, assembly GCA_013397795.1. NCBI lineage: Eukaryota > Metazoa > Chordata > Aves > Passeriformes > Orthonychidae > Orthonyx > Orthonyx spaldingii. Next base: position 290,430 of record VZTJ01006146.1, on the reverse strand, counting down.
TAATCTACCTAGACAATGCTGACAATATTTTATACTGTTTGTCTTGCAGAATTTCAAACTGTAAAACATATGTAGGAAATCCCAGCTCCCACTGTGTCCTAAATGCCAAAGATTATTAGATTTTTCTTCAAAAGACTTATGGTTTCTCACAGAAACATGTAATTATATCACAAGCCTGTTCTGCAAAACATATCCCCTATGGTAATATTTCCACTACCTTTCTGTAACTTACCACATTAATTTAAACCACTTGTTCTCTGTTAGAAGTGGTTGTAGAGCAGCTCATTTCCCATAACTACATCAGAAATTGCAAATAAAATTGTGCTCTTTTTATGGAAAAATCTATCAGTAAACTCAAAAATTAAAAAGTTCCTATTTTGTTTCTCATAGAAGTTCAAGAAAGTTCTAACAACTGTGACTAAAATCAGGTAAGGAAAAAATAGCTTGTTACTGTAAGCTACTACCATAATTCAAACTACCAAATATGTAATATTTCATTCAACAATGTGAAAATATGAATCTTTTACAGTAGTACAAATTGTAAATGCATAACACTGAAGAACAAATTAAATAAATGAAAATACAAACCAGAACTGGTAAAGAGATGATCATGTAAGCCTTGGGCTATTGGTATCTCTCACCCTTGTAATGTTAAGGTTCAGGGACCAGTGAGGGCAGACTACTAAAAGCCACCTTCCCTCATTTTAGTTCTGGTGAAGTTTATATTTGCTATATGTCCACTGTCAAACAGGGCCAGCCAGAAGATAGCAGCAATGGCTTCACAGTATTAGTCTCCTCATCTTTTCTTGAGAAGAGTGATCTGTTTAGTTCTTCTAACTAGGTCTAGTAACAACTGACTTATTTTCAAAAGTAGGACAAGAATTTTTATTTTGGTTATAATATTTTTTTAATAACCCTACAGAAATTTTCAGTTGGGATTGATCTTCAATAATACTCAGCTTATGCAAAAAGGGCAAAAAGATATATACATGCATCGTTGATATCCTAAAGAGAAACTGCATGGCACCAATTTTTATTTTGTCTTAATTTCAAATGATTAGATACATAACTGAGGATATTCATTGCTTTCACACTTAAGAGTTCAGTTTATTAAGGATTATCAATATAACATTTGCAAATCATGAAGTTCAGATCAGAGCAAGTGGTCAAAATCAGTTTTATGTGTTTTCCTTTTCTTTTGATCATTTGCTTTTTACACATGAAGGCCTTTTCTTCAAGTAAGTCCCAGAAGAAAACAAAAAGGTTAATGTAGCACTGCTTCCTGTCAAAATTATCAGACCACATAAATGCTGTATAATAGGCAACTTGTGATCCTAAAGCAACTCTGCTGCCAGCAAAAGTTAAATACTGAAACCACCAGAAGGCAAATATGAAACAAAACCTAGTAGTGATGCACAGAAGGAAGGCAGGTTCCCTACTAGAAATATAATGCACATTATTCAAATGCATCTCTTTGACTGCCACACCATTCCCCACAGGAACCACTTCCAAACCTCAAGTATGTGTGCCAGAGGTACAGGCTGCGAGCACACAGTATCTCATTTATCCCCACTTATAATACAGCACAGACAATTCATACAGAATAGTACATACAGAACTGACAATTGACTTTATGCTGATCATTACAGCAATTAAATAACACTATTCACATTACATCTGTGCACATGGTTCAACTACATCTGGTGCCAATTAAGACCTCTAATGCTGGGCTCCTTAGTCCTCTCACTTCTCTCTCCCCCAAAGACACCACACACAAGCGCTATCTACAGATATGCACATACAGACAGGAACAGGTACAATTCCTTGCTGAGTAGGCAAAACAGGATCAAGTCTAACAAGTGCACCCAAAACATCAGTTGCTCATTGTCAGCACTCACTTACAGGAATACAGCAGATGCTGGAAGATGGACTTTAGTATCTCCCAGAAAGGTAAAAGAGGAAGATTGCGCTCAAAGCTATTCTACGCCAGAATCATTAACTTCAATTTGCTCAATATGCTTATTGCAAACACGCATGTCAACAACTCAAAAGCTGACTTAGAAAGTCAGTAGGTTTCATGTCAAATTACTCATGATGGAAAGCTACTTGACTTCACCTTTTCAACCACCATTTTAAGTTATATTGATTTTGCAATCAGAAAACATTAACAAGGAATGACTTCTGGTGATTTCAGTATTTTCTAGCTAATGTCTGTCAAAATCAAGGTGTCCCTAAAAATTTATACCAGACCGCCTCAATCCCGTTGTCCTTTGTCATCAACCTTATTTTGCCTTCTATCAGCTACAAATTAAAATGCAACATAGCAACCTACAGCTCTACCATATGACCAACTTCTGCTGTAGTTAATTTGTAGTCTGGAGTCATTCTTTCTTCACAAAGTCCAAGAAACACACTTGTGCTATGCTGATCAGTACCCTACACTTCCATATAACAACTTTTAAGATTTTCCTCCCCCATTTAAAGGAATTCAAACACAAAACAAAAACAGCTTGCATATAACATCATTCAAAAAGTAGCACTCAATTGTTCATGCCCCCCTTGTCCAAGACTGGGAGATGAAGAATAGGATAGAGAGCTCAGGGCACAGAATATTTTTCTACTGTAGGAAAAGGGCATTTGCTTTACAAAACAATAGCAACATTTAGGCTTAACAATGAAGGCCAAAAAATGTCAGGGAAAATTTATGAATACTTCCTAGGTCTTAGAACATAAGCTCAGTGTTTTTCATGAGGACAAAAGATAAACATCAACTCATGTAAATCCTACACACACAATGAAGTAAGATTTCACTGTCTACAAATTACTACTGTTGCAATGGAGTGCATCAAAACATTTGCATTTCTGTGCTGTTCAAACAGGATACTAGATTAGTGGGAAGACAAGTGATAAATGAACACCTATGATGAGTTTGAAAAATGTTGCCAGTATGTTTGTCAAAGACAAAAAGTGGATATCAAAGTTCTTTTGTATTGATGTTTCTCAAAGCTTCCTTTACCTGGCTTCACTACATGCAGCCAGAATTTGCCACATTAGAAGAGATGCCTGAATTTGCACAATAACACAACCCAGTTTGGGACAGTTAGAGATACATCAGCCAAAATCCACTAGCCATTGCTCATGTAGTCATACAATTTAAATTTGACAAAATACTTTTAGCAATCATGTAGTAAGTATACTATTATTACTAACTTACATATTACACAAACATGCACTTACCATTCTTTTTCATTTTACTTTCTGGAACCTGAGCTAATATATAAAAGAAAAACATAGCCCTTGCTATTTAGATATAACAAAAGTAGTTAAACTGGTCAAAATTAAAAATAATGAAACCGTGTCTTTAAATGAATTTATAAACCTAAGAATTTCACTATTTTTGGTGTACTTCTAAACATACAATAGGTAAAAGCTCATGACTGCTTATTTATCTAAGGAGACTTTAATAAAAAATACACTCAAATCTAATTTAAAAATTAATATGCTCCAGTCTGTCATAATACGCTTTACCTCAAAGTTATATCATAAAAACTCAATTAAAAACCCCATAGGAAAGCACTAAAATTTTAATTTTTCAAACTTTCACATTTCAAGCTGTTAGCTTCTACTGATAGTGCTCAAAGGTCATGCTAGACATAGCTGATGGAAATCATAAGTAGAACTGCACAGTAATACCAAATACCATGGTGAAATTAGGTAAATTACAAACAGCATGGGGTTTGGTGTCTTGGATGACAAAAGCATGCCTGTCAGGATTTTTGGCAGTACCATTACTTTTAAAATGTTACTCTGAAAATCAAATTGATTTTATCTTGATGACCCAAATGCTATAAAGTGATTCAACCACACATAGTAACCAAACAGACCTCCTTGCCCTGTGTACTTGAGACGCATTTCACATTATCCTTAAAAATATATTTTACATTAAAAAAATCCATTAAAAATACAAAAGAATTAGAGAAGTTTGAAGAGTCCATAATTCCAAGCTGATCATTTTAGCCACAGAGCTGAACTTAACCATCTCTTGAATTATGATTCTTTCATTGAAGGTATCATTTACTGTTAAGTCAAGATTTTGATGTAACACTGTATTTAAACAATTACAAGTTCAAGTTCATCTGTATTCAGCTATTAAAGTTTAAGTCAGGTATGAAGTATTATCCTACACTGAAACCAAAAAGAAAGTAGAATGACCATAGCGTAATATCTGGAACTCAATATATCCACATGGCAAAATTCCTTTATGATATAAAGCGTCAGATTATTTAAAAGTTAATTAGTGATAAACCCAGCATAAAAACAGTATGCTTCAGGTAATAACCAAGAAATCATCACTTAGATATATGGAGACAGAAGCAACTTCAGCAGCAATTTTACACAATTTAAATAAAATTTACATCTATAGTAAACTAAGCGAGTGATCCTGCAACTCTCCCACAACACAAGAGCCAGGTTTAATTTTTGACAGTTTTCTTTCCATAGGCAAGAACTATTCTCAGCTACAAGATGAATTCAGAGTCCAAATTTCACAATGCTAAGCATCTGATTTTAAACTCAAACCCTTGAGCAAATTTCACGATGCACAGGGCAGGGAAAACTGGGACCAGGGCAAGGACAGGAAACATAACAATATCAAAACACAGAATGACCACTAACATACATGCATGTATGTGTGCACACAGACACACGTTGCAAACCTCCTTCCTCGGCCCTTAAGAAAAGTGATTGAGATTCTTGCAGTCAACTAACAGCACTCAAAGAAGTATGTCCCACACATAGGAAAGAGTCCTTAATAAGTTAGAGACTTCATAAAAACCCAGCTTAAAATTATTTCTGCAGTTCACTGTCATTAATAACATTAAGCAAGCTGAAATGAATGCTTCTTGCCTAGTAACCTAAAACTAAAAGACTGCTGTAAAAGATATTCAGATAGTTTCCAGCAAATAATTGTCAACCAAGTCTTGCATATATATTAAATACACAGCAATAAAAATCAGAAGTTTAGTACTGTAAAGTTATCTGTCAAATAACTTTTTCTAGTTCTTGTCTTTTCTAACTGACTAAAGGAACAAAATAGAGCCCAAATTGACCTAGGACATAAACAAAAAGAATTAGCTTTTTTAGTTGAATTAAGTTGTACATGACCATTTTAACAGATTAATATAGCAACATCACTCAAAACAAAACAGTATGAAAAGCTGCAACAAAATAGTTCTTCAGAGGGCTTTTCAGTCAAGACCAATTCCATTACAGATTATGTTTACAGTGAAAAAAGTATCACTGTAGAAGTTATACCTGAAGTACAAATTAAGCAGTACTGACATTAGCATGGCTTAAACAGATGCAGTTAAAAAAAACCTCCTAGGGCCAAACACCATCATGACACATTTAAAATTCTCATATTTAAATTTCTCACCTCTTCTCCAACTCTAATTCCTGAAAATCCTAGAGATTAAAAATCTTAACTCTGGACTAAAAATGCTGTACTTGCAATGTTCTTTTAGATTTGCAGCTTCATGCCCCCTTTCTGTCACTAAGAAGCAAACTAAAGTTCAAGTTTCTGCTCAGAAACAAAACTCCTTCATACAGTCCATCAAACAAATGATCTGATGTTCTGCATAAGCCATATCTTAAGAGAAAACACATACGCCTTGTATCATGAAAATGGCTAAAAGGAAGACAAAACAGACCAACAGCACAACATCTGATTATCACATCACTGGAAATGGAAACATTAGCAGGAATGTTGGTACTTACTGTGCCTGGCTCTCTGTCTGCTCCCGCAGTAACCAAGAAATGGACAGACATGCCCGTTCAGACACAGAGGCAAGAACAGAAATAAAAAAGGGGGGAAAAAAATTAGAACACAAGCCACAAACAGTTTTAAAATGGCTTTTATTTATGTAAGTCATTGCACATTCCTAATACAGTGATTTCCTGAAAATTACAGTATTTTGTAAACATGATTTACAGTTTAACCATACACAAAGCCTAGTTTTATTTCATGACAGAATAAATTATTTTCTTTTCAAAAAGTAGTCAAGTGCAATTTTTGCCCAATATTTAACTGAGTACTAGAATTTAAGCTTATGAAACTAAAGTAACAGATGCAATTACCTAAATCTTTTTTTTAACACATTCACTATTTAGTAAAATTTAGCTTCATGTTCCCCCTACCTTCCCACCCACCCATTTAACAACATTACTTTCTTTGAAAAAAAATCACCATTATGCAGTTTAACAGTTTTCCACAATATGGTGCAGGCCACTGCTATTACAACTAAGCATTTACCAGGATGTCAAAGGCCCTGCAAAGTATAGAGCAGGTGACACCTAGTGATCCCCTTTAAAATATTGAAAAATTCCAAGCTGAATTTTGCTTCAGTGGTATATATGCAGACATTTTAAAGTTTGCCAACAGTTTTTTCTTATCCTATGTAACTTGAATTCTTTAGAGATGCACATGATTTGCAGCAATGTGCAAATTTGATAATGTCCTAATCAGGCCTGCCATGCCTCTCACCTCTGTGGTGGTCTGCATCGTGATGCTTCTTGTCATCTTTTATTGCCAAGTGAGACTGCCCACCCAAAGCACTAGAGAGGGCAAGAAGGCCAGCACTGCTTCCAAGTGGAGGGATTCCTGGAGGTTGAAGTCCTGATGGATGTGGCGTTAGAGGCACTGGAGGTCCATGGCCATGGGAGAGATGCTGAGCCTGCAACTGCTGCTGCTGTTCCCAGCGGTATCATCGTCCCCAGAAGAACAATGTATAGCACATAGTTTGGGAAGGATAAGGCAGAAGTTTGGTTAATTATTGAGAATCAATAGTGGATTTTGACATTTATTTGTTTCTTCTTAATCTAGCTTCTCCCCTTTAACCCACTACACTATATACACTGCATTACATCATGCTCTCTGTGGACAACTCTGCTCGTGTCCCATTACCCAAAAAGGCTAGCTGGATACTTATTTTGCAGCCTGACAAATAAGTTCAACAACTATAGGTTGTTTTGGGCAGCCACAGCATCTCTGGCAACAAAGAACAGCAGCAGAAGACTCAAACACCTTTCCCTTCCTATAGGAAGTCTTATCACTGCTCTGGAAAAAAACAATTTCAGTGGCAAGATTGATTTAAACTCACGTTCCTCTCTTTCCCCAATTTGGAAACAGCAAGTACATTTCTATTCTGAATATTAAAAAATGTAAAAGATATGCTGAATTTCCTATTCAGTAAAGTTTAATTTGCATTTTATTCTAGCCAAGGTTTTGAGGGGAAAGAGGGGGAACTACTCATGACCTAACACTCTTTTTAGGAACCAGCTTTGAGGTTAAAATCCAAATATTCTAGATAGCATGGAATTCTCAACAAGAAACATGGCATTAATGAATACCTCCACCTGTTTTAAAAGGAGCTTACAAGATCAAAGTCATAACGAATGGACATACAGCCCTGTAAGCATTCTGCTAAAATAACCTGTAAGCAATTTTAGATACAGAGTTTTTATAATGGAATATCTTCCCCACAGTTTAAATATTAAGATATTTTCTCGTTAAAACTTTCATGGTTTTATTAATGTTTACCAAGTTCAGCTATCCATTTAATTTGTCCAAAATGCTCAGTACAGATTTTTTTTAGAAAAAAGCTTCAAAAGCATGTTTATCTTAATCATAGTTCCCATGATCTGCTCCAGGTTAACAGATTTACTGCCTTTCTCCTGCTTGCTTATGCCTGGGCATATGAACAGAAGACAGAACAATGCTCTCCACCTTGGTCACTCTCCACTACCCCTCTGCTAAAGGCAGATACCGGGAAAAAGCTAGAGTACCATCCAATTCATGGGATGAAAAAGGAGATAGATAAACACACATCTGAACAGGATGAACTCAAGTTTGACCAGGTGAATGCCAGTCATCCTGTTAGAGCATGTAAAATTGTTACAGTACTGCTGGCAGCTACTGAAATCATACCTAGACTGCAGCTTACAATATTTCACCCATTACTCCAAAAAAATTCAACTCAAAATAATGCTGAAATATTTCATCTGTTTCCATAGGTGTGAAGACTTTTCAAGACAAACTGCCAACAATACCTGTATAACATCTACCGGCATATGAATGAATTTATTTATTACTCTTTATATATATAACTACTGCACTCCTACACTTTTACTTATAATGCCACCCCACGACCTGCCTTGAGCTGTTTATAAAATTATGCAAACACAGAAACTGACACTAAAGAACTCTGGACTGGACTTGCTAATTTTTCACTTTTCTGCTGTCCCAATTGTCATGTAGCAACCATTTCTTATTTGGATATACAAGAGAAATCTTTACATTTACCACAATCCATTTAGTCAATTCTAAAAAGACCACATGTTTACCAAATCTTTCTCATACCATGTATCAGAAACTTATCTTCAAGCTCTGCATAAAAAGCCCTGCTAGTGTACACTTCAATATCTACATCTGATCACTACCCTTTTTAGTATGTTTAGAAAATGAGGTACATCTTATTCTTCTAATTTAGTGTGTTTACAACACAAAAGGTAACATTTTGAAGGCAGCATTAACAAACATTTTAATTTTAAGTAGTTAACATAGTAGGCCACTTCCTACAATATCTATCAGTTATTGCTAGTGAAGCTTTGCTTAATTGAAGAACTATCAGTAAGGAGCACTGTAGTCTGACAGGACTGCAAGGGTTTGGTTTGGGGGTTTTGTTTGGTTTTGTAGATCCAGTCTCTAATGAACAATAAGACATCCCTCTTCTCCCAGACTTTAATAAGACTTTAATAGTTTCTAGCACATTTCCTCAAAACAGAAGATAACCTGATATTTTGGCAGCCTCTCTCAGAGATGGTAATTTAGTCACCTCCTTCCATGCTGACCACTTCAGTCAGGTCAGTCATCTGTACTCTAGCTCTGAGACAATATGATTCAGCAGTGCTGTGCAGCATTGTTGGCATTGGTCTTACTTGTCCCCAGCTGCACTATCACCCTACATTACCTAGTTTTGGTAGAATAAAAAGTGCCGAAGAATAAAAAGTGATTTATTCCTTCCAAACTGGTTTCATGGAGAAAAGCCTTCCCCCTTCTCCAACATTAAGCTCAAATTAGCTTCTTTTGCAGTGTGACCATGGGAAGGTTGAAACAGGGAACAGGAGTTAAATTGTTTCCATTCTTGTCCCTACTCTTCAGGAAGTGTATGAAGACAACCCTTATTCATCTCTCTACTGCTTCGTTTAATTAGCAAACAAGTTATTCCACATGATTTCAGGAAGTATAGGTTAACGTTTTAAGAAATGTTAAGGACACGTTACCTACCATTCCCCTGGCTCTGGTTTGCAGCCTTCCTACCACACATTTTGAAAGTCTGAGAAACAAGGAACAGATTAATGCTCTATAAAAGGTTCTGAAGCTGAGAGTGGGAGGGTTGTGTCCTGTATTCTCTGGTGGTATTGCACACGGATAGTGGGGAGAAATGGGAAAAGTGTGGTGTGAGAGCTGAAAGTGATTGCAAAGCTGTTCTGCATGTCTTTGTAACTTTGCAGATGGTTACTTAGGGATATGGTATAAAAAGATCTGTAAATATGGCACCACATGAAACTGACTTAAGACTGAAATCCTGATCACAGTATTTTAAGCCACCAAAGCTATATCATGGTTTCACATTTATTATCTGAGGTGTATTGCTGTTTAGGACTTAAGTATACTGATTTATTGCTTATGTATTACTTATTCATAATAGGTTTAAAGTTATTCCTAAGAGATGAGGGTTCATCCATAAAGACGATCCCTTCCAGAAGTTAATATTCTTTGTATTTAAAAATCTTTAATTTTTAAAAGCATATTGTATTGTCTTGGTACAAGGGGTAAAAGGAATATGTGCTGCACACAAAGGAAGGAACTAAAGACCAGGGAGAGGGATAACAGTAATGTTCACCAGATGCATTTAATAACTAAACATTTGCCATAGTAGATCCTACAAATGATTATGTTATGCATATAATCACTTTCCCATCACTTCAAAGACACTAATGCCTGCTCTGTAACCTTTTAAGAGCTTAGCAGCAGTGAGATATAAAACGGAGTAGGTTGGCAGCAGTATCATGGTCTACTAGGCATGTTCATTAGCAGTTAATTAAAAACTAGACATCTGCCATAAGAAATGTGCTCCAAAAAGGATGAGTAACAGGTCTGTCTTAATACCAATTATTATCATTACTTGCAGAGCAAAGGCTGTGCCCACTTTCAGACGAAAGTAGGAAGGTAGAGAAGAGTGCAATGATGCATACTTAAGTGACTGCACTAAGATAATTAGCCATAGCGGTGATTTTAAAAACAGCAGTAGTTTACCCACCATTTTGTTGCAAACCCAGAAGTTCTTCATATTTGCAAAGCGAGAAACGGAATTACAAACTCATATTACTGTGCTGTTTAGATGGAGGTTTTATTCCCTCAGATTTTTATTTCCCAGCATAACCAAATCATAAAGACACAAAACTCAGGACATAAAAACCAGCATTTTTCTCTGAGCAAGTACCTCCTAACAATTTTAAAAGGAGTACAGCTTTTTACCTCCCAAGTTTTAGGCAAAGTTCAGCCATAAAGAGATCTTTAATCAGGACTTAAAATGTGGAATTACATTTTCAATCTCTGACAAAGACTTCCAAAGACAGAGATAGTATGTCTTTGTGAAACAGAGTTCCTATAATTAAACAGTGACAGGTGTCCTTTAGGTTACTTGCTCATACAGATAGAGCACAAGCTCCTACAATCCCACTCCTCACCTTGAAGTATCCCTGTTGAGGTCTCAAACACTTGATTTTACTTAAACACTTTTTTTACTTAAATATCCAGGTTTTAATTCCTATCACTAAATAGAGCATTCGTCTGTTCTTGAAGAGAACAGGTGTGTGATGTACTCTTCTGTATCTCTTGAAAAGCACTGAATTGAAAATTCAGATGTGATTCCAAATGAACACTGGAAAAAAGGTTATGCCTAGTCCCAAACTACAATAGCTGTCTTCTCTTGTGCTCTTCTAAATAAACACTTGAAAAATAAACACAGAAAAAATTTTCAAAAATCTTAGCACTAGCATCAGTAATACTATCAACAGATGCCACATGCTCCATGGAAGTATTCTGAAAAAATATCTGGAGAACACCTAAGTCATCTAGAGAGCTAAAATGTAAAGGATACTATTTCATACCAACTTTTGTGAAACAGAAAAAATGTGATTTTGTTCAACTCAAGCAGACAAAAAGAAGTGAGAGAAAAACATGTATACTGTGTTCAGTTTCATTATCATATTCACTTCCTTTCCAAAGGCACATCTTCCGATTTTTCATTTGCTTCCTTAAATTTCATATGGAAGCGAGAGCCTGCATCAAATGTCTGTGGCCAACAAACACAAGCGGGCCACTGTCTGAGCACATACAGGTAGCTGATCAAGGAATAACCTTTTCCCTCACTGTTCAGAAATATTCTTAAAACCAATACTGCAAATATAACCTTTCAAAAAAGGAAGTAACTCAAGACTATGCTCCTGTCACATCCCATTTTTTCCCTTTTTGTAAAAAAACCAAAAACCCTGCATGCACAACCCAGCAGTCAAATCTGGTAGGAGGAAACTCATTAGACAGTCTAAGCCATTATTTAATACTTGCATTTAAATTTCTGTAAGTACTTTTCAAAGAGTATTTCAGCTATAGCAAAGGACATATTGCAGGACAACAAACAACCTCTTGGAAGAATATATGCACATTTTTCTACAAAAGTGACTGTATCCACGGACGTGGGAAGAGTAACAGACACTATCTATGTAAGACTTCTGGAAAGTCTTTGATATGGTCCCTCATAAAATTCTTGTCACTCAAAGAAATAGGGCATTGAGGGATGGATTACTACATGGATGAGGAACCGACTGGATGACTGCATCTGAAGAGTCAATGAAACTCAACCCAAAGAGTCAATGGCTTCACACCTCTGTGAAAACCACTAACTAGTAGTGTCCCTCAGGAGTCCGAAATGTGACCAACACTACTCAACATCTTCATCAATCACACAGGTTATGGGACTGGCTGCATCCTTTGAAAGTTTGCAGAGACACTGAGCAGTGCAGTGCGATTGATTCACTTAAGGGAAGGGGTGACATCAAGATGGGCTGTGACAGGCCTGAGAAGCAGGCACATGTGAATCTCATGAGATTCAACAAGGCCAAATGCAATGTCTGGCACCTGAGCTGTGGCAATTCCTAGACTGGGGGATGAAGGGCTTGGAAATGGCCCTGCTGAAAAGAAGTGGGGAGTGCTAGAAGATAAATCACTGGATCATTGCATCTGCAGCCCAGAAAGCCAACTGTATCTTGGAAGCATCAAAATAATTTGGCCAGGTCAAAAGAAGTGATTCTGCCCCTCTTCTTCCCTTTGCCTCATGAGATGCCTACTGGAGTACCATGCCCTTCTTTGGGTTTTCTGCAAGAAAGACATTAACCTGCTAGAGCAGGTTCAGAGAAGGCTCACTAAAATGACCTGAGAGAACTAGAACACCTTTCCTAAGAAAAAAAGACAAAGTTGGGGTTGTTCAGCCTGAATGCTTCAGGGACACCTTACTGTGATCCTTACATACAAAGTGAGTCTGTAAGAAAACGGAAGAGACTTTTTACCAGAGCCTGTAGCTACAGAACAAGAGGCTATGGTTTTACACTGAAAGATGGGAAGTTTAGATTGGACATAATGACAAAACTTTTTACGTTGTGGGTGGTGAGACTCTGGATGTCCATCCCTGGAAGTGTCCAAAGTCAGGTTAGATGGGATTTTGAGCAACTTGGTCTAGTGGAAGGTGTCCCTGCCCATGGCAGAGGGATTAGACTTGATCTTTGAAAGTTTCTTCCAATCCAAACTTTTCTATCATAGGTGAACAGATTTATTTATGAAATACCAAAAATGCACTGCTTACTACTCCATTTCTCAATTTTGCTTTGGCAGCAGCTGTGATGTTTCCTTTTCAGTGCTTCTAGATGTTTCTTTTTCCTTGATAATATCACCACACAAACTGTGTCAATAGTCCCCATAAGACACTTCCTTCTGACCTATTTCAATCCTAATCTTCAGTACCACTGCATCAATTTTCAAAACTAAGGTCTGAGTTTGCTTTCTTTTGCTGACAGTACACAACCGGGAAGAGTGGCTGATACACTACACAGCTGTGTTAACATTCACAGAGGATTCAACAGGCTGGAAAAATGGACTCACAAGAATCTCATGAAGTTCAACAAGGGCATTTCCTCTTTACTTATCACTGTTGAAACTACAGCTGGATTCCTACGCCAGTTTTCTGCATTTCTCTCAACAAGAGACATGGACAAAATGGAGAGCATCTAACAATATGCCTAGAGATGGCTAAATAGTCCCAGGCCTCTCAGCCTCTCCTCATATGACATACCCCAGTCCCTTATCTTTACAGCCCATCACTGCATGGCCCAATGACAAGAGGCAATGGGCACAGACTGAAATGTGGGAGGTTCATCCTGAACATTAGAACACACTCATTTTTGATCTAGCCCTTGCACAGGCTGCCTAGGGAGCTTTGGAGTTTCCATCCTTGAACATCAAAAGCTGTATGGACATGGTCCTGCATAACTGGCTCTAGCTGATCCTGATTGAGTGGGGGCAAGTAGATCAGATGACCTCCAGTGGTCCCTTCCAACCACACCAATTTCACGATTCTCAAACTGCAGAATCACAGAATGCCTGAGGCTTCAAGGGACCACAGAGTGACATCTACTCCAATGCTCCTGCTCAAGCCAGGTCATCTCAGAGCACATGGCACCTGAGTGTGTCCTGGCAGATCTTGAACATCTCCAGTGACGGAGACTCCAAAACCTCTCTGGGAGACCTGTGCCAGTGCTTGGTCACCCACACAGTACAGAAGTTCTTCCTTGTGTTCAGGTGAAACTTCCTGTGCATCCGTTCGTACCAGCGGCCTCTTGTCCTATTGTTTGGCACCACTGAGTAGAGCCTGGATCCATCTTCTTGCCATCCTCCCTTCAGATACTGATAAACATTGATGAGGACTCCTCTCAATCATCACTTCTCTAGGCTGAACAGGCCCAAGTCTGTAAGCCTTTCCTCATAAGCGAGATGCTCCACTTCCTTAATCATCTTTGTAGCCCTCCTGCTAGTGACAGGTCTGCCAATAAACCTTGTGGCCAATTCTTACTGCTTACTCTTGTCTCCCTGTTTAAACAAGTTTTAGAAAAATGACTCAGGTACTACTATAATTTCTTAAGTTTCTAACTAGTTCCTTTGAAATATCTGTTTATTTTGGTCAACTTGGTTTCCTTGCTTCCTTGTCTTCTAAATCCTTTATTCTGACAGAAAGAAAGACACACTATACCACAGTAAACAAACTTTAAAGTGCCCACCACTGCGTATCTAGTTAATGAGCCAAGAATGTGGGTTTGGAGAAGTTGTTTGAAAACCATGCTTATGTGAATAAGCCACAGTGCCTAATGTGGGAAGAGAATGTCCCTTCAGAAATAAAGAATAGTGTCTTCAGCAAGTTTCTTCCATCTATAAACCACATGAAATGTCACTGTGCTACAGAAATTTAAGTCCATAAAAGGACAACATTGGCAAAAGCTATTCAAAGCCATATATTTCACACATACCGAATTTGTGTGGCAGTGGCACAATTATTTAAAGGTTCAACTGTCTCATGGGTAAAATCCTGTTCCTTTTTCATGCTGTATTAAAGAAGATGCATAAGGTAGTGTCCTAGGGTCTTCACATTGATTTTCCACTCCCACAAAAAAAGCAAACAAAACCCCACAACTTTAGTGGGAAGAGACTTTACATCAGAGAGTAAATATCCAAGTCAGAAAGAAGAGGTAAGTTAACTCAAGTTTGTTAAATTTCTGAACAGAAAGCTCTTCAAAGTTTTTCCCATTTCCTGTTTTTGCTTGTTCAGACAACGCAAACCACACTAATAAGTATCAATTGCAAAACAACTTTTTTTAAGCAGTAAAGGGTTGCATAAATTGCCTCTCATATAACAGAAAACTGATGCTATACTGGGATAACGGCAACTTGCCACACATATTCCCCAAACAGTCCTTTTTTCACAAATTAATTTCAGCTCTAAGGTAACTGAAATCAGGCAAAGAAGTTGTATTTCAGTGCTCCACTGATACAATGATTATAAGTACACTATGCCCTTGTGTCTCTAACTATTAAAAGAAAAAAATCAGATACAGGAGGCCCAGCAATGTGCTCAAAGTAATCCATGAAGCTACTTCAAAAGAACATGAAGCCTAGTTGAAAGTCTGCCATTAATGGTGGACCCCAAGGTTCAAAGAAAGCCCAGTATTGTTTAACTTGTTCATCAGTGACTTGGACAAAGAGACAGATGCCTCCTCAGCAGGTCACTGATGACATAAAGCTGGGAGCAGTGGCCAAAATCCCAGAGTGCAGCCCTTCAGAAGGGCCTCAACAGGATGGAGAGATAGGCAGAGAAGAATTGTCTGAAATTCAGTAAAGGCAAATGCAGGGTCCTGGACTGGGTAGGAAAAACCCCAGGCACCAGCACAGGCTGGGGGCTGATCTGCTGGAAGGCAGCTCTGTGGAGAAGGACCTGGAGGACAACAAGCTGTCCATGAGCCAGCAGTGTGTCCTGGGGGCCAAGGTGGCCAATGGTGTCCTGGGGTGCTTTAGGGAGATCTTTGCCAGCAGGTCAGGGGAAGTGATCCTGCCCCTCTATTCAGCCCTAGTGAAGTCTTCACCTAGTGAAGTTATTAAGGTGATTAGAGAAATGGAGCACCTCTGAAGCACAAGGAAAGGCTGAGAGAGCTTGGCCTGTTCAAGAGGAGATGGCAGAGGGGTCCTTATAAATGTCTGGAAGTACCTGAAGGGAGGATATCAAGAGGATGGATCCAGGCTCTTCTTGGTGGTGCTGAGCAACAGGACAAGAGGCCACTGGCACAAAGAGATGCACAGAAAGTTCCACCTGAACATGAGGAAGAACTTCTTTACTGTGCAGGTGACCAAACAGTGGAACAGGTTGCCCAGAAATGTTGTGGAGTGTCCCTCAAGGGAGATATTCAAGAACCATCTGGACACAATCCTGTGCCATGTGCTCTGGGATGACCTGGCTTGAGCAGGGAGGAGAGAACCCACTATGGTCCCTTCCAACCTTACCCATTTTTTGATTCTGATTGTGTACACGTATTCTTTGGCTTGTATTCTAAAATATTTTCTATTTTTATGAGAAATTTTTATTTTTTTCCAGGAGAAGAGAAAAAAGAGTCTTCCAACACCGGAAAGGCTTGGGCTGCTATTAATTACATGGCCAGTACCAGTACACACAGAGTACTTTTGCTGAATCACAAGATCCCATTTTAAAATTTTATCACTGTAGTTACCATTACACCTACAGAACTGAGAAACAGGTCTTCAATGCTTCCCTATATAATTCAAAAAGCATTTAAAAATTAATATTCAAGGGTGGCTTATTAACCATTGATTAGTTTCCACATTACCACCATACATTGCAAGGGAGAAAGGACTCTTATCTTTCCCTTAGCACTAATCTGAGCAGCAACTCTTATCTTCACTGTGCCTTCCTTACTATAAACAGCTAGGTTTCACTGCCTTTCCTTTTGGCATCTTCGAGGGCAAGCCCAGGCACCAGAATTAGAAAGATAAGATAATACACTTCAGATCACTTTTGTAAAAGTAAATGACAGATGTGGGTGACCCCACCCAAATGATTTGCCACCACACCCAGTTAATAAGCCCATCAGCTGTTTTTCCACTAAAGTGATCAGCAATTAACTATTTAACAAATTTTTAGCAATAATTCTTAAATGGCAGGATTTCTAACATCCTATTAACATAGAGGGAATAATTATATAGCACTGCCAGCATGACTGGCGTTTTCACTGGAGTGGGTCTGCACTAGCAGCCTCTTTCCACTGTGAGCCTCTGTGGATCATCCCACCCCATGCAGGCAGAGCCCTGCAGGGAGGATACAGGGCATCGCCAGCAGATGGAATTCTTCCAGTTCAGTGACATCTTCTCCCCAAGGTGCATTAACACTCCACTGGTATAGCTGCATCCACACAAAGGCTTTTGCCGACAGAAAAGGGTTTTCTTCCTTCCTCTGTGCTTCTAGAACTGCAAGTCAACCTAAAACTCTGTAGGCTGTACCACGTGCAGACCCACTGAAGCATCAGTAGAGCTTGTATCAGCAGCTGTAATGGCAACACAACAAGCAGCTCACAAACTAAAGAAGCCCTTTTGCTAGTATAACCTTTTATGTATGTATAAACACACCACATTTTATATTATATATACACAATATTTTACATCTTAATATATCACTAATATATTGTTACATACAACGTATACATACTGTTTTGTATATGTTACATATATATTGAGTGTTTATACTTTCGTGTAAAAATGTGGATCTTCAGTGTGTTTGTACATATAGTTTTTCTTCTAAATTTGTGTATTCCAGGGCTGGCTTAAGAACAGTTCCTGTCTCAAACACTTCATATAAAAAAAAACCCAAAGGAAATAGAAATTAATCAGAAGAACATGTTTTTAAGGGCCCTTGTATTAATTATGTTATTTGCCTAGTTTTTTAACTTAGATAAAACTATGGGGTTTTTTTCTTTTCTTAGGCTAAATTCTGAAGAAATAAGGGATAAATAGTAAAGCTGAAGGCAACCAGGAGAAAAAGACTGCAACAATGGAGGAGTCAGACAAGCCTTTGTAAAAAAACAGACATCACAGGACAGGAGGTGTAGAGTCAGAGTCATCACAGAAAAAATGATCCTTTCTCAGGAAAACATGTCTCCACCAAAGGACTTCCCAGACTCTAACCAAACGTAACAAAGTCAGACTCACAGTCTAAAAGTCACAGAAGACGACCTTAAAATCTCCTGGTCCACACAAGACAAAGGGTAGTTTTCTGAAACCATTCACATTCCTCTATCACTGTCAGTCTAAGTAAGTTCAAAAACAAAGCTTTTCTTTAATTTTAGACATGTACATACTGCCTTCTCTGAAGACTCAGATGCAACCCTGAAGTCCCTAGAATGAAGCTGCCAGCACACACTGCTCCTGGTCTGCAGAAACTGCCAGCACATTTCATTTCTGCGGCAACCATAAATTCCTGCTATTACTCACCTTCTAACCTCAAATCTATGTATTTGCCTTTTTAGCTACTGTTAGCATACCACCACCATCCAACAACACTTCAAAAGCATGCTTCTGCTGCACAGCTGCCAAAAACAACTAGTTCAAGCATGCACCAATTTGGAAATGACTTACAGATATTACTCTAGAGGGTTTTATTACTGACGTATGATTATCTTAAAAAGTATTTATTTTCCTTCCAGGCTCTTTTAGTCTCCAGAAATTTAACTCTTGCTGAACATGACAGAAATGATTAAGCAGCAAGGTTTTTTGGTAAATTAAAATTCAGAATTTAAATAGACGATTTGGAATTATACTTACCACCCTTTTGTCCTAGCTACTACTAACAACAAAAACATTTCAGAGACATCAAAAAATTAAAAATATGATAGTCATAAGAAAAGCATTACACCAATCTTTATTTACTGTTCCAAGCCAAGACCAGAATCTTATACGTTTTCTCTACATTCCATCATGACTTTGACACACCAAACAACAATCACTTCTGAACATGCATCTAAGAACCTTTGCTAATTCCTGCTTTTACTTCCTCACTACTGCTGCTTGTAAGTATGCAATTTGAAGAGCCAGTTAGCCAGCACCTTTATAAACAGTACTGGATACTGTTTCAGGCAGTTCAGTATTAATTAGGGCAATTAACTATTAGACAACATAGCAACCTTGGTAGTTCAGCAAGTACTCTGAAAAATTCAAAAGTAATGCAGTAACTAGATAACAAAAACTCTGCAACTGAAACAAACTCCTATGCACATTGAAGAGTTACAGCAAAATGTTGTGAAAACTGTGTCTTTCTCATGCCTTTACTATTTCCTAAAGTAACCCTAACTGCATATGCCAGCCTGTCTTTATGCAAGAATAAGGAAAGCAAGCTTCTTGTCTAGTCCTCCCACACAGTCCCTATCTCAACAGCTAGTCTTGCTCTTCCCCATGAAAAACACAGCAAGCAGGTTGCTGTTTTCTTGTACATTTCCAATGTTTAATATTTACAGTACTTGTGTTCCCCTGTATGTCCCTCTGCACCTTCCTACTCTCATTGACTCCATCGTTGACACTGACACCTAGTTAAGGGTATGTTCTGCCTGTCCAGCCTGCATCACTCCCATTCACACAGTGGCAATTAGTTCATCTCAGTTTATCAATGTTTCCTTCTCAAAATCTGTATGGTTCATTCTTTGCACCACTTTTACTGCAAAGTAGGCCAACTTAGAGCTCTACATCATTCAACATACTAACTCCCAACAACTTTCTCTTCTCCCACTCACATTGGGATGGGACAACTCCATGAACACAACCATCCTTCATCTGTATTCAACTAACTTCTTTGCATTTATTTTCTCTTCATATGCAGTCCAAGCCGAATTTTTCTTTTGTCTGCACCAACTAATTCACCTCTCCCACTGAACTCCTTCCTCCTTCAAACCTACCATATTTCTGACTGCTTTCCAGACAAGTACTGAAGGTTACATCACATTTTATCTCAGCCTACTCACTCTTTATCTACTCCAATTCCCCCACGTATCTCACTAAGTATGAACACAAAACAGACATTTGTAAGAGAGAAAAATTATGTCCATCTCTTCATTTTGTCTCCTTTTACTTAATAACTTCATTTTTATGAATATTATCCACTTTATCACTATCTTCAAACATGTAAGCTATTCTGCCTATAGACTTGAATCAAGAGAGGTGAGTTGAATCACTTCCTAGAGGAAGTAATCGTTTCCTCCAGGATTAAATAATTTACCCTCTGTGCCTATTACATATATGAATACACACACATACTGCTCCAACCACATTCTGTAAATTCTTGCCTTCAACTATACTATTCCAGTATTTTTATCCAACTTCAGTCCCTTATATTCCACCAAAACCATTCTTTCCAAACCAGTCTAACAGAAGCATTTGGAGCCAAGTTCACAAAATGAATATCTTCAATATCAAATACTTCTATCTAACCCTTTCTGAAACCACATGTTCCACTGAGACTTTCTTTTGTTCATTATTATTACACACATGTTTTTTCAAACCATTCACCTCTTCTGCAAAACAGACCAGTTTTGAGTTCTACACCATTCAATGTGTACATGCCATATCTCCAACATTCACTCAGTAAAAAGGAAGCCAGCAAGAGGTACCAACGGTACCTCACATGGTATCTCATAAGAATCTACCTTCTCTCTGCATTCACAGTTGCAGCCATATATCTTCAGGTTTTATTGTTAGCATTAGCTAACAATACTTTTGTTCAATTGTCATCCTTTCACTCCTTTCCTGAAAGCTCTTAGGTTTCAAAAATTTTTCACTGTATACTTGGTCTCACCTTTGACTTGTAGTTTAGATATTAGATCTTGATGAGAGCCACCTGAAGTTCTTTTGTTTTTCTTTTTGAGCAAGATCCAAGGTGAAGCTTTTTCCATCCACCCCATGAAGCCTTGCAAGACAAGGGAGGGCTGGCTTGCACTTCAATTCCATTTGACTTTTGGATGCAATTTTGCCCTCTCCAGAATGACTGAGAATACCTTCTGCTGCAGAAAATTGTCTTGTTTAGATACTACCTTCCTCCATATTGCTGCTCCAAGATTCTTCATTTCCCCATCAGTCCACAGAGAGTGTGTGTGGGAGGGTGGGGTGTCAAGCAGAAACCAGGTTTGGTTAACACCATACTTTTATATTTTACACAGCTTCTCCCACACTTCTTTTTTGAGTAAGTCAAGCTACCAATACACATCAATGCCACTTCCTTCTTTTTCCTCCAAGCTTAGTGGCACTAACAGTAAAAATCTAACCATTGTTTGGGGACTGGTATTTTAAGAAAACCAACTACCATGCTGACAAATACCTTCCTCTCTTGCTATTTTAAACTTGTAAACTAAGACAGGAGCCTTTGTATTCTAAAAGCAGCTAGCATGACAGAATCCTAGGATAAAACTAAGGTTTCTATGTGTACTAAAATATGGAGAATAACCCAGGATGTTGCTACACAACAGAGCTCCTATTACCAGAGCTCAGTAATTTAGACTTGGGGTTAGGGAGCTTATGTTAAAAGTGAGGAGAGTGTCTTGTGCTCACTAGATCTCATTTTATTTAATTTAAAAGAACTAGGTAATTTCCCCTCCCTCAGCACATAATGCAGATCATAGCTGAGAAGGATCTAAAGTAATGCTACAGCTGCTTAGCTCTTCCCTTGCACTAAATTCTGCATTCATTTATGCTCTAGTCTGTATTTCTATTTTATAATGAAACATACAGCCTAGTTATTTATAGGCTTTCTAAGGATTAACTACACACTCATAAGAATAAACCCTCAAGAGGTTAACCTCATCCTCTTAAGCTTCACACACTACAATCCCAGAGATAGCTGGCAACCACAGCCAACAGCGAAAAAATAATCCCACATCTTGCTAATCCTTTAGCCAATCACCTCATGCAACAGTGGAGAGGCTTCTCAGAGGCCAACAACTCAATCTGTCTCAGAAGCACTGTCAGTCCAAAAGATACATATTTCACAGAATCATTAGCAACCCACCTCAAAAGGCAAAATAAGACATACCTGGCTTCTCAGTGGTATGCTGAAATCATGTATCAAAAATGCAGTGCTAAAGAAACCTTCCAGTTTTCTGCTTGCATTTCTCTTTCATATATTTGCATATTCTCCGCATAAAACTAGTTTATTGATTAGAAAGTAAATCTAATATTGCATTGTTCACACCTAGACATACCAATTTTTCACTTATATTTCCTAACATGAACCTGTTATTTTCCAGACATATCATATCTCAAAAAAACAACCCCACAAAGAAACAAGCAAACAATGAAACAAAACACAAAAAATCCCCAAACTACCCACAAAGAAGCCAAAACAACCCTTCAAGTTAAACCATAATAGTCTTTCTAATTCTTTCATACCATGATCTAGATTCTTAAACCCAGAAGTGGACACTGTCTGCAGCTGCAGCATTGCCAAGGAGTTAATGGGGGCACTTATCCTTTCAGTTGAAGGTTTTTGCTTTATTCATTATTTATCTAGCAAAATTGCTACTTCATTCTACTACAATATAACAAATATTAAACAGTGCTATTTTTAAAAAATTGGAAGAAGACTGTTTAGCCATAGTGCTACCCCATGGCTTAAAGTTCAAGCCTTCAAAAACATGTAGGATAAGTGTAAGGCCAGAAGTATGACTGTTAATAACCAAATATCATCCAGGGTTTTTTTCAGAAGTAAGAATTTTTAATCAACACAGAGGATTAGCATTGCTTGCAAGCTCACTGAGTCCAACTATATTACTTTTTTTTAAAAACGTGTCAATTTATTCATGCTATTTTCTACGTGCTTAATAGACACCTATTCCAAAGCCTGCCTTTCAACTTTATAGGCAAATTCTCTGAAAAATCCCAGTCCTGTGAGACTGTAAGTCTCTATCCTCATAGTCTGTCCTCTAATAGGCTTCCATCTTTTCAACTGGAAATAAAAAGTATAAAATATATATAGTTCAGAATAATTTTGTATTTCAAAACATGATTCCCAGTAATTAAATTGTCTTTGTTCCCTTCCAGAATTTATACATTGCACATGAGTAACAGGAATTGCTCTAACTGAAGGAAGCCAGTTGGGAAATTCTTGAATCATCTGGTGTCAGGAAACAATGACCCTTAAGGACAGAAAGGAAGGAGGGGAAAAAAGGCAAATCCTAGCAAAAATGCAGAATTTTATTTAGTCAGGAGAAACTAGGCAAGTTAATACCACCTAGGAAAATGAAAACTCCCTCCTATCCTCAAGATTTATCATATACATGTATTTTAGGTAGTGTGACACCAGAAGCTACTCAATTGCATCTTCTACTGTTACAGACTGGTCCAGCCTATTTGCACCCTGAAAAGAAGTTTGATGATCTTTCATGCTCACAATAGGCGTCTAAACCGTTAAATTACTATATCTTTTCTTATCTTGAAAGACACTGCACTTTAGCAGCATGGCCGTTCCATTGTTCTTTACACTAAGTCGGGTTCCTGAACAATACTGACAGCTGCTATCAAACTGTGCCGTGCTCACCCTCAGTGCAGCTGCTGCTTGTAGGAACAGACAGGCTTCTGATGCATCCTCCCCTCTGGGGAAAGGGCTTGACACCCTGAATGCTCAGTGAGGGGGAGCAAAGGGCCACTGAATTGTCAGCCCAATTTTATGCTATTCAGATTTTCCAGGACGTACACCATCCCTTTCAAACAAAACCAAGCATATGTCAGAGCATGAAACTTATTGTGCAGCACAAGGTAACTATTGATTAATAAGACTATAAAAGATCACTAGGACATACATCTAATTTTGGCATTGTGTAAATACATGGATCTACACAGTCAAACAAATTTTGTGCCCAGCACGCTAATAATTTCCTCACTCACAGTTTGGATTTGTATGGCATCATTCTGAAGTCTTTCATAAGACACAGGAAAGTATTTCTTCATGTGACTCTCAGATAATTAAAACCCAAAGAAAGTAGAGGCTACTATTTCTGCTTCCAAAGAGCTTCCCTCCTCCCTCCCCAAAAAACCCCAAAAGTTCTTAATTGCATGTGGTACTTGTAGATCCCATGGCTTTTAAAGACTGTATTGTGCAGACTTTAAAAAGAAGTTGATGAGATGCTTGAGATAGCAGAATTTGGTTTGTCTAAGTAACACTATTTTAAAGCAAGAAAGAATTTTTTAAAATATATTTTGTTTCCTTTTACTGCACAAACTCTTTAAAACTAGCTCATAACAAAGGGTTTTCCATTCCATCTTCATCCTTAAGAAGTAATTTGTTTTAAAAAATGCAAGAAAGGACAGTTCTTTAACTTTTGCTAATCGAATACCACAAATGTACATGTGGTGTATTTCAAAAATCAAATCAGGAATTCATAAACTAATTCATTACATGAGCAAAGCATAGAGGAGATTCTGACAAATACAGATGTAATTGTGTGGGTTTCTAAGATGTGATTAGCAAATCAACTAAGTAACAGTCAAAATTTGATACGAAGGAAAAACAGCACAGATTTGAAGGGGGGGGGTATGTTTATGCAAAGCTAATCTGTCAAGTGTAATAAAGCAGCTTGAATAAAATTTAAGCTGAAAATCCACTGAAGCTCCCCATTTCAGGGAGGAAAAGCTATTAAAAGGAAATGAAGGTCACCCTCCCAGTTTATTTCACCTAATTGACTGCCAATAGCTTACCACAGGCAAACCGACTGCAGATCTGCAATTGAGAAACTGATGAAAGGAGCATTTTCAAGCTGAGGCTCATTCTTTTAATCCTCCCTCACTCCTATTTTTTTTTTCCCATCTCCAGTTGGGATGTAATTTTAAGCACAGATGGATTAACTGGTTCCATTGTCTATAGACGTCATTGGACTATGGCACTGTTAATCCGTACAGCAGCATGTCTAATTATCATTACAAAGTGTCTGAGGGAACTATAAAGACCAGCAGGGCATCTTCTCACAAGCAATTAACATAAATTGATAAATGAGTAATTTGAATCCGCTCAAGGCGCTCACATGTGAATAAAATCAGAAAGGACAGGTTCTTGTTTCGGCTACTTCTTTCACTTAGTCGGAAGGGCAGAAAACATGAGAAATATTCCAGACTTAGTGGCAGGGGAAATGAACTCATACAGTGGAAGGAATGTATGGTTCAAAAAGTTCATTAATACAAAGCAAATGACTTGTGATTGACAACCAGTCACAAGCAAGTAGTATTAACTTTTTTAGCATATTTAAAAGCACATTCTTGGTGAAAGGCTATTAGAACATTGTGTCAGACAATTAATACTACTTCAAAAGCAAGTGAAGTTTCTATTCAGTAGCTTGCTAATTTAAAATTCATGAAAGATTCACAAGAAAGGAAAAGAAAGAAGAATGAATAGTTGTATAAGCTCCAAGAACTCAAGTGTCACAAAAAGCAGAAGGAAAAAGTATCTAGCTCAACTGACATACAAAACCCATAAATAAACAAGCAACTCTCCTAAAATTGTATTTCTTGCAGGAAAAGTTTTGTTACATGTAGCACTGTTGGACAAAATTATGTTCTGACAAAGCAAACTATTACTTTTATCTCTGCTAAAATCTGTGTGAAACAAAAACACTTCAGCAACACTGGGCATCAAAACAGTGTTAGATATCAAAACATTAAGTTTATTTTTAAAATAGCAAAGCAGTAAGATATGAAAGCAAGTTATACACACTGTAGGAGGTAGACCTGGAAGACCACGTACCCCGATGATGGCATTCAGTTCAGCCATGGTCACTTGTTTGGCACGTTCTACAGCTTGGGCCACTTGTTGCTGATGCTGTTAAAAGAAAAAGGGGTATAGGGAGGAATTTGTGGTAAGGTATTGACCACACCATATCAAACCAGGATCACAAATACTTGAATAACCAGTTTGTCTGCAGAAGCCCACACTATCCATTGCAAGACATCTCATGCAGGTAAGAAGTAACAATGCTCTATTTTTCACCTGCTCAAAAGGAAAGAAGAGCCCTGAAGGCAGCCAGCTTATCTCTTACCCCAGGCATTTCATTATTAGTTTTCTGGCAAATGAATAACCATTTCTAATTGAGTTGACAGGACAATAATGTCTACTTTACATTAGTGTCAATTTTAACATTTATAGGCTCTGTGCCCACATAGCAAATGCAATTGAAACTTCAAACAGGGAAAACTGATTCACTGAAATCAGGAATCACAAATACTCTTTGTAAAATGTAGAGTTTGAAAATAACATGCTTCAAAATGTAATATCAGTTGCCCACAACATGCTAAAATCAGTCATTCAGACCAAATGTAGGTTTACAACCTTAAATGGCGTTTTGAACTCACCTTTGATACATATTATGTAGAGAACATAAGCATGCTTATTTCACTAGATCTACATTTGACAACTGAATATCTAATAAGCAATCACCATGATTAGAAATGAAAGCATTTTCTTGTATCACTACTATTTTACAGACTCCCACTCTCCTCAGGCAATGAATGAGGCTGAGTCATTGTCACTAGTTTGAACTCAGATTTGTTAGATCAAAATAGCAGGGGGTTTGCACACTTCAGCTATAACAGATGTTCCTTACACTTGTGTATTGTGATAAAATTAATGTCTTAAAACTAGCTAATTTGCAAACAGAAAAACAACATAATTGCACTTTAACAGCTGAACAGTTTTACTTACTTCCTGAGACAAAAATGGGATGACTTGTGCACAAATTGTATTCAATCTCTTGGCGATTTCTGTCTACAGAGGAAAAGTATTTTGATCAAAAACTGCATTTTAGGGGGTTTGACATATATTAACTAGTATACAGGATTCTACTAAGTTCAGACAGTGAAGAAAGTAACAAAAAAGCACCCATTTTTCATACTAGTGCAAATATAAATAGTTAATATATAAGCCCAGACAAGGAAAGAGATTTCGTTAGCTACTCTAGGACATCTGCCATGTCTAAAGCACCTAATCTCTATACACATTCAGGCACAAATCTGGTCCTTGTATATAGTTCATTAACAAGCAGAGCATTTTTGAAATCCATTAACTCCAAGATAAAGCCTTTTAAAAGGTAGATTTATTATTACTCAAATTATCAAGCAGCATAACATGAAGGCACCAAGCACAGAAGAAAAATGCTTCTTTCATGATCAATTTTATCTGCCTATTAGAAGGTAAAACTAGTTTTACTGATAGAAATGTACCATTGGGAATACAAAATACTAAAACAGCAGCGAGGAAGAATGGAGACAAAGTACAGACTTCTAAAATCCATATTGAAAGAGAATTAAAATAATGCAAACAAGGAAAAAAATCAGATGAGAAAATGTGATAGTCTGTAACAGCAAATTTGTGAAAACTAGGAAGAGCAGGAGAACAAGGTTAGGAACCAGTAACGAACGGAACAATTCTTCAGTGAAATCAACAGAGTTTACAGCAGGACAAAGAGTTTGAGTTGTACTATTCAACAGTTTTATATATCTTGTACTTCTGTATCTCCCATTTTGGCATGTCAACTTAACCTCTGGATTCCTTGTGGGGTAATGGGATCTTTTCCTCTCATTATTCAGTGTTACCTGTGTTTACAGCTTTTCAGACCTATACATCTGCCTATAATTCAGAACCACTATTATAATTAACCCTCAAGTTACCTATACAACTTCCTCAGTTTTTCTTAAAAACAGCTGTTTTGGTCACTCTCGCACAGTTGCACAAAACCGAAATCAGTATCCAGACAAGAACACAGCCTATGTAAAAGACACTGAACAGCTCCTGTCATTCTCTGTCATACAATTAACCCATAAAGATATTTCTTGGTTAGTTGGGAGGTTTTTTATGTTTTAAGACAGAAGAAACAAGCAGTCACTACTGTGAATCATTAGGCTTTCTATGAAATGACACATATTAAAGCTGAGCAAAGATAAAGTCACTTAAGTCAGACTAAAACTGTTAACCCTTTTGCCAAGCCTTTTCCTGAACCTTCCCATAATTCTGAGATTTTTTAAGAAGACACTGTGATATGTTGATCCTCATACATCAGTCACACAATAACTGGGATACAAAATCCACCCTCTAGTTTTATGTCTCAGCAGACAGGTGATTTGGGATCTAAATATAATTAGTAAGTTTTAACATCTCTTTCCCAACCTCTGACAGACACAGGGAAAATACATGATAGCATCTAGACTTGTAAAACACCTCACCTCTCTGACATGAAACAATCCACCTGACCAAAGCCTGATACTTGACATATACACTAAATATATTTTGCAGAACCTTCCAAAGAAGTTCTGGGATGGTTTCTTCCTAGGATAAAAAGGTTTCCTGTGACTAAGGGCAATGAAGTGACAGTTGATTTACAGGAAATCGTTATCCCCTGCAACAACATCAACATATCTCTATTCCCAACTGATACAGCTATCATTTCACAGACTACCACAGTGGTCTTTTCCGTTCTGTTTGGTCCACAACCATAAAATATCCATAATTCCATGTTTAGCCTTTAGTACTAGTGCTACATATGTACTAGTAATAGCAAAGTCAATACTTGGAAGTTACTGATTTAACTCTTACTGGGTTATCAGACTTAACTATTACTAAATCTGTTGGTATTTCTCTGTTAAAGGAAAAAAAAACCAAACACATGTACTAAAGGGCATTTTTCCACATACCTAGTATATCTCTCCAGAAAGCAGGGTACATCAGTTGTGGAAATGTAGTCTGTAACTTAGCAATCTGTTTGGCTGATGTTTAGCTAAGATGTTTAGGATCCAAGGAGTTAATTGCCCTAGACCAATGGGATTATCTTTGTTTTTCAGGACAGAAACCAGTATGAATCATAGCACATGACAAGAGGGGATAGAGAAAGAATAAAGTAAGAAACTCACTTGGTGTCTACTGAAAAGTTCTTTGGCCCGTAAGGCCTACACAAAAGTCTCTCTATTCTGAGGTGTCATTGTTGCTATAAGGAAACAAAACGCAACCCTACTTTCAGTAAAGTCTGTAAAACACACAATTTTCCCACATTATTGGATTTTTCTGCCCCAAGTCCCAAATATCTGAGCTACACTGTCATAACATAGCATACATGACATCACACAGTAAGATAAAAGAATGCAACATCATGTGCATCACGTTATAATTACCTTCCAGTGAATGCCAGATGTTTTCCTTGTTTTCTAAAAAAGAGGGCATAATCAACTTTCCCCCTTTCCACACCAACCTTCCGTTAAAACTATTGTCTCAGTACTATCACACCGGACTTAACATCAGAACGGAAAAAAAGGAGTGTACTCTTCTTAGTTTGTCTTTATCAAAGCTGGGCATCATTGATGGCCATATATGAACAGCAACCTTAATTCAACTACAGTGCCAGGTAAACTTAAAAGTACCTGCCATAAAATAAGTTTGTTTTGAGTATTCTTGCTGTTGTTACAAGTGCCATTTCAGAGACCTCTACACTGAAATGCCTGTTCTATTCATCATAAGAAAAGCCTGCTTGCATTTAAAAGGCAGTTTGCCTAACAGAGTTATTTCACACACTTGTTTCAAGTACTTAAAATTATTTATCTACCATGCAATTTCATGCACCTCCTGTTTGCTGCCCTCAAATATTAAGTACAAATATTTTTATTCACAAATGTTAAAAAAATTTTTGTTGTCTACCAAGTTGTGAAAATTAGGTTTTAATGCACAATACATGTAATTTTGCTGATCAAGAGTTGCAAGAGGTTGTTTTCAGAATTGAGAAAAAGGGACATTTGTTACTTTAATTATAAATGCAACTGTTCAACAATGTACATTTGCTTTTTAAGGTGAAATACCCTTGAGTATACATATGCATGTGCCTGTGAGTATAGACACATTCATTCTGGAAAGCAAAACCCTTTTCTGAAGGAGTCAAGGACAGTTTCGTTAATCAAGACTAGACATCAGTAACTGGTGTCATTAGAGTAAGCCTGCAGACCTGGGGCTCATGAATTTGAAAGTCTTAAAATAAAGGTACTTATCTCCTGTTCCTAGAGGCCTTCAAATATAACATAACTATTACCTAACTGCTGATCTTGAGACATATAGAGAGGTCCTAAGGATGAATAAACAAAGGAAATTTTGCAGAAAGCTGCTCAAACATAGACAAATACAACTAATTGCCCATGTTCTGTGGCTCCTTGGTAAAGCAGACTACAGAATCCTGCATCTCTCATGAAAGTCCTCTGAGCTCTATGGCAGCTCTTAGCAAAGCATCTGAAGTGCCCTTAATTGTTTGTGTTCTTAATGCAGAGCCTCTTGAATACATTCATTTTTAATAGAGAACTTGAGTGTGAGGCCCATCAAAGAATAACAAAACTACATCATTCACTGGTTCTTGCTGCTGTAATGATTGTCTTTTGATTTATTTGCAAATGACTAGCTTGTCAGATCCCTGACTGAAGTGCTACCCTCCTTTCTGAAGTATCATTAAAAATTAACATGAAGGAATTCAGCTGCATTTTGTAAAATTAAGTTGAGCTGATGGATATTTTTCTCTTCACTTGCGTAATTTTTTTTGCCTCTGTTCCATTTAGTTAAGGACTTAAATGTTTTGACCTAACCATTGCCAAACTCAAGTGTTTGTACTTAAGTTTGTCTTGCTCACTTGTTAAAGTGAATTCTTAACATAATGACAAAGAACAAAGCAGCCAGATTAGTTGCTAAATATAATACTCATTTAAATAAGGCATTTTACTAAGGACTTAAGCTTGTTTGTAGAATTGAATTTTTTTTTCCTTCTGCATTGTTACAACAAAGTATTGACCTGTTTTCCTTTACAATAGTCTATTCCAGATAATTTTGCATTTTGATAGCCTGTACTTTCCAAAGCTCCACATAAGGCATCATACTTAAATCACCATGATTTCTTGAAAACTCCAGATTTTTGCAATGAAATTAAACAGAAGTATAATGCAAGTATCCAAATTCTATTTCACAGTATAATAAACACCCATGTATATTTTAGTTCTAATGTAAGAAGCCCTAGCTTATGGGAACCAGCAGTTTACACTTCTGAGTGAAGAACACAGACTCCCCTCTGAGGAGTATTAGTTAACCACCTTTCAGCTTCAGAGGTTTCAACAGGAATAATTTTGAGTTTGCTCCAACCAGTGTCTACCAATACATATCCCAGTAGTAATTTCAACTACAGCATCCATAGTGATTTAAGGCAAAAATTAAACCTTACAACACATTAGTTTTAGCAATCATCTGTGCTGCAACAGCTGCTCTATTATTATTACTGAGACTTCTCCAGACTTTATTTTACAAAGCAATGCTTAGCTAAAAATGTCCATTTTGTCAGAAGCTTATTCTTTCTTGCACTGAACTTCCATTATCACAAAGTTAGATCTGACCTGAAAGCACTCTATCATCAGTTCTGATATGTATTCTTATTTATTACATTTTTGTCTATGCTATTATTTTGATCCAATTTTGAAAAGCAAATCTGTAATTAAATTCAGAAAAATACAGCTTAGGAACAACATGATTAAAAGTAAAGCAAAAAAACCCAAAGTTCTGATAATACCAAAGATGTATGTCCTAATTCAGTCCCTTCATGCAAAAGAATCAGGGAATCAGCCTTTAAAGCACAGAAGGGAATATACTGTTAAAACACATTCTCAAAAGCTTTAGAAGGTAATTCTTAAGCACTCTGCCTCCACTTACACTTTCAAGACTTAGAAAGCCAAGTACAACATTGAACTCCTCCTAGAAGGACAAAATGGACTTCCTGTCATTTACAGCATGTAACACAGTAATCCACTGGGGAGTAAAGGTCAATGTTGCACTTTTGGTCATTACTGAATCATTTGAGATTATCTGTGGTGGGGATGAGAAGAAAATCAAAGCCTATGAGAATGCTGCAAATGGCTTGACCTCAGCCCAATTTTCATCTCCATCTGTCTATAAGGCATATAAAAGCCCTCTTTATGGGACACGCTTGACCATTTTTTAATCCCTGCTGCAAGCCGGAGCTCATTCAAATACCCAAAGACTTGTGAAATGCAATAAGAAACCGTATATTTTAGTCTTGTGCTGAAGTTTAGTGTCTATTTAGTATTTTAATTTTTCCAACAGTATCACTGAAACAAGCAGTGTATTGAAACAAAAAACTTAAATGATAAAGCTTTTATTCTTTTTGTGATTCAGATCTTCAGATTCGCAGAGCAATTACAGAAAAAAAAGAAGTATTTCACTGTGCTTAGCTTTCTGCATGCTTTGTTAGTACTTGCTATAGCAAGACTCTAGCACTTCCAAAAATTTGTTGCTAAGAAAATTCAGGGGATGAGGGGATGTTGGAGTTATAATTAAATCTCAAAACTTAAACACTCAAAAGCTTCAAATGATTAAGGCTAGCATTCTGTGAACTTTGCTGTTCATGAGTTACTGAATCCAGGTTGAGCACAGAGATATGCATATATTACGAATGCCCTTTTATTTAAAATTAATACACTACATTCCATTTTGGCATTGGCTGCAAAAGAAAAAAGTAAAGGCAACACGCCAAGTAAAAGTTTAGGCCCCCATAGTATATCAATGTCAAACAACTGCGTGTCAAGCTAAGATTCAATTCAGGTAAGTGCCACTGCCAAATTTTCTTGTTCCCAGACGTGCTTTAAGATTACTTTATTGCTTAAAATTTAATTTGTTCCAACTTGCGTTTCCATGACAACATTGACTAACCCTGCAAATCATTTGGGTAATTGGATATCTTATCTTTCTATTGCTCTCAAATCCAATGATTCTGGAAGAACTGCAGCAGCCAATCAAATTTACAGGCCTCCTGAGTAATAGACTTGCACAAGTAGCCACATCCATCTCTCCTTTACTGCCGTATTAACCAACCTGTGACAAACTGTGGAAGTCGGCCTTCCAACTGTATTTTAAATTATAAACACTGTCATCACTAATACTCTCACCAATAGGAAGGAATGGGAAGGTTTATTCTCAACAGATACTTGATATTCAATCTGACAAGCAGCAATGGGTAGCATTCATTTCAGCAACAGGACTAATCTCTGTATTTTGGGCAGAAACTTCCATCTAGCATGACGTATCATTAACAAATACAGTTTTCCCTTTGCCCCATATTTGTATTACTTATATTAATTGTGAGATCAGTCACCCACAAGATGATGATGTTACAATCCCAGAAGACTGGGATGAAAAATCTTTAGCAATGAAGAAAAAAAACACACCACCATATCACAAGTGGGAGTGGGGAAAGGAAGAAATAGCAGAAATATTAACAGAATAAAAGTTCAAAATATAAAGCCACAGAATGCCACATAGTTTCCAAAGTGAAATCAGAGGGCTTTCATTCAGTACCTATACTACTTTTATCTGAATCCTTTTAGATATTCGTTTAAATTACAGAAAGGTCACATTAATTTAAACATAAGCTACATACGATGCACAAAACAACAGCTACACTTGCCAAGTATCTACTACAAATTTGGATCCCATTCAAGTGTAAAGTGACTGGATATATTTCAGATGTCTAATTTCAATGCTTTATAATAATAGAGAGAGGCTGTGTGTAACTCTCAATGAACCACTGTACACAACTGCCCATCCCATTTACAGCTGTAAATCCTGTTGAAACAAAGCCAACTGGCAACAAAGAATCTGTTGTCAGGATGTCAAAGTGCTCCTTTCACATATCTTCACTATGTCAAGACTCTTCTTAAAGTTGGCTAAAGAAGGTAGTTACCACAATTCTCCTTTAATCTAACTTCAGCCCATCTTGCTTAAGCACTCACAACTACAAAAGGTGTATTTATCTAAATTTTAGTTCCATTGTTTAGTTTTCAAGCCTAAGCTAACCTTAAATACACACAGAAGTATTTAAATCTCTGAAGTGAGCACACAGCTTTGTTTTACTTTCAAGCTGCTTTCCAGGACACAGAGTTCCCACTTTAATTTAGATTCCAAGAGATGCTGAACGAATCAAAGGCTGACTCCAATCCAGAAGAGGTCTTTGTCACCTTTGCCTCCAAGGACACAATTTCTTTGAACCATACTGGAGACATCTAGAGACCTGCCAAACATCTCAACAACTAGCCAGGCAGAAAACATTACTATAATACAAAGTGGGAAAGGGCCAGCTCAGTAGACCACTACATCAGGGAGCTAAATAAACTCACAGGAGGCATCCATCCAGTAGGAGAACAGCCCAAAGGATCAGGAGAACCAAGATGGGACCAGAGGTTTTTGGGAGAAACATAAGCTATCAATGAGTTCCCTTCTTCTCATCTGACTGCACTCTAATGAGCTGTTATGTTGCACTAGAAGCATCATGGTCTCCAAAATTATTCAGCACACTTTGCAGTATTACCTTTCAGGTAATTAAAAATTTGATTTACTTTGGACAACTGAGCAACACAGCACTACACTGTAACAAGGAGCAGACAAAGAGAACAGAAAGATGAAAGTGTAAAAAGATACAAAGTGTATCTTTAACTGCTACATTCCTACCAGGAAAGCAGCCCAGTGGCTCATCATTTAGTTTACGATTTTACTTTAAAACTACGTCCTATTTTGCTCTCATTCCCGTAAGCCACATTGGAATTTCTGCAAATATCTTTTGTCACACGGAGCCACTTGATGTGATGGGATGGCAGTGGAAAGTCAGAGCTCTTACACAGCTGGAGAAGTACCTGGAATAATGGAGTTTCTAAAAATTAGGGCATAAAGTTCCTCAAACCAAGCACATATGTTTACAAGTCAATAACAAAACTCCCAGTCAGGATTCTGTCCTTATCAGCATTCAAGTAAGACTGTAACAGCAGCAGAACCTGGACTTTACCTGAACAATAAGCATGCCATCCATCAAAAGAGACACATTAAGACAAGGGTCTGAATTATGGGTGGGGGGAAAGCTAATCACTATGCTACAACTAGACTTTAGAAATAACTACCAAATTAAACTTACCAGCTAAGTCACATGTACTATTCTACCTTAAATGTAGTTCCACCATTTTAAAACAGTATATTCACAGCTCAGTTTCAAAAATCTATCAAGTCAGAAAAACGATTTAAACACTTATTCATATCAATGCCTCAGGTGTCATCAGATGACTCACTAATGAATAACAAGTTAAGAGGATTGACAACTCCTTTGATAGTAACTAGCAGAACTACTCACCACATAGGTTTAGCAAGGAAGGTGAAAATAATGGATATTTTAACCGCTTGGGAAGAAAGGTTCGCAAATCTCTCAGCAAAACTTTGGGAACATGACAGGATGTTCCTTATCCATTTTATTATTTTTTATATATATTCTGTTGCTTACAGAGGAGAAACAATAGTAAAGAGACCATCTAGACTGCATTGTAATAGACAAGAGCTGATTTAAACTGTCCAAACAGAAACAAATTTCATTAAGACTGCAACCACTGCAGAGTTTATAATGATGGGGAAAGGAAGGAAATGAAAACCAAGTAACACTTTAGAAAAGTACACACCAACTGGTAATGTCATCTTTATAGGATCTGCTACTGACAAGGGAGATCAAATGGCATTATAGAGAGACGACATTTTCTTTTTGAAACAATATTAAGGACATGGATGACAGTTAATAGATCTACACATGGAGGCGGAAAGGAGAGAGGAAAAACAGGAAGGATGGAATTGTGCCAAGAGACTAAATCCCAGTTTCCTTACTGACTTCACACAAGTAGGAAAGCATACATGAAGTGGAAGCTAAATCCAGCGAGGCAGTATAAACATATACATCACAAGTGCATATACGCCAGTAGTAAGAAACAGCTAAAGCAAAGCTTCTGCTCACAGATTGGAACAGTCACGTTTGATCCCCTCATTTAGAAAAGGAAAGATATGGTCAAGGAACATCAAGAAGGCCAGAAAGTCCATGCTTTTAAGCATGTATCTTAACTATATTAGAATCATTACAAATAATTTATTATAAATTACTAGTTATGTAAGGTCAACACTGCAGCTTAAAAAGCAAAGAAATGTGAGAGAGTTCCAAGTAAAATATCTTCATACTGACTAGATCTGATAAAATACAAAAAGCACATAAGTGAAGACTGAGCAGCTAGCAGAACCTCAAAAGTCAAATGGATAGGAAACCATGAAAGGACAGTGCCTTACAAAACACAGCAGATGAAAGGGCAAAGACACTCCAGCTTGATTACCCAAATTTAGGCATTAAAAAGCCTCTTATCCATAAAAATTTAAGTGAAATAGATATAAACCACAGCTCAGAAGTATTTTTTCAGCAGAAAATGTCAGAATTATGCAAAGTTCAAAACAGTAAAGTAATTACAGATAAGAAAGGTAGATGATATTAACATCTTTGCTAAGAATCTGACAGTCATAGCATTATTAGGAACAACACTAAGAGCACAGCAAAAACTTCATGGGAACAAGGACAAAACTGCTTGATTATTAAACCATGTATGGATAAATTCTTTTTTTTGTTTTTGAAACTAAGAAGTTCCGCATTCATGATCGGGCCAGTATTTTTCAGTATTTCCCACTAACAAGCATAAAGATCTCTTCATTTACCCTAATCCTCAATTTGCAGAGTTTCAAGCTGAGAAAGACAGAATATGCTGGAGAATAGCTTCAGAACTCACTTTACAGTGAATGGAAAAATGGACTGAAAAGTAAAAAGAAGGACAGGGATAAAGACCCATAGCATGCCTAGACAGGAACATAAAAGAAAAGGAAATAATGGGCCTTAGGAAGGAATCTCTCAGTCACAGAGGATCAGAAGTTGAACATAAGTCAATAGCATGCTGCTGCAAAAAAGGCCGCCACCACAGTAAGCCATATACTAAGTAAACCTTCTGTGCTCCTCAGCACGGCATTTCCTCCCCTGGAGCACT
The DNA here is from genome assembly GCA_013397795.1 of Orthonyx spaldingii. Classification (NCBI taxonomy): domain Eukaryota; kingdom Metazoa; phylum Chordata; class Aves; order Passeriformes; family Orthonychidae; genus Orthonyx; species Orthonyx spaldingii. The sequence goes on along the minus strand of VZTJ01006146.1, from coordinate 253,778 downwards.
GCACTGTACTTCAGCTGGGCAGCACCATTCAGAGAATGAACACTCAACTTTAGAGGTAGGCAGAATGGTTCTGGAAGGCAGGGGAATGATTTGCTCCCCTTACTCAGGGTGAACAAAATGCATAGTAAATAGCTGAAGCTGCAACAGAAAAGACTGAAATTGTAACTCAAGAAGCACTTCAACAGCAAGGACATAAAAGCCATCTGCTACCTGAAGAGCTTGAGGGTTGCCACTGCTGTTGAAGTCTTTGCTAACAGATAGAACAAGCACCCTATCAGCAATGACACTAGTATAGCTGATCTTGCTAGGAGGACACAGAGGGCACTAGGTCCCTGCTAGTGACGTGATTCTACAGTCCATATTTCAGTTTGAAGAAACAACATAAAAGCTTTCCACAGATCTTGTTGAAAATTTTGCATTTGCGTAACTGACAATTTATATTCACCACTTGAGGCTACAGACAGCTAATCTAGTTTACTGTTTGAAAAGTAATGGCTGGAAATCCTATAAGCAGTTACAACAACAGAAATTCAGAATGACCTTATGCCCTTACACCTTAAAGAAAGATAAATACCTTTAAACAAAAAACTTGGTTGTAAATAGAAACCGTTGGGGCAAAAGTACAAAAGAATGGTTTTTCTGTAAGTCATTTTTTCCATGGAAGTGTAGGGTTTTCATCTCTTCTCCCCAACTTAATTCAAAATTCAATACTTAAAGTTGAGGTCATCATGTCTTGAAGCAGAGCACAGCATTTCAAGGGGTTTAGAACACTTAAAAATCAAATTCATAAGTAGGCAGATTTTCACATATCATAAAACCTACCCACTTTTAGATGTCCTTTCTTCCTCTTGAGCTAACAAAAGCAGGCTCTCATAGACTTAATACCTAATCAAGATGCAGCTGAACAAGCATACCCATTCTTGTTCCCTTTCTCCAAAACTGAAAGCTATCTTTTGTTTTTCCTTGCTAATCCATAGAAGCCTTTAAAATGGCACAAATAGAGATGGCAGCATTTTGTTCTCTAAATCAATTTTATCCTCAGCCATCAACTAGATGCTCCAGCACACAGAAAGATCAGTCCTTCCCTTCTAATTCAAAAATCCATACTACCATTGCCCTTGCAAACTGCTAAACAAGCAGTATCGGCAATGCACTTGTGTTCTGTAATATATTTACTGCAAATCCCAACGGCTTGCCTCCTAATGCAGTTTTCTATTGTGTCTGTTCTTGTCAATACACTGACTGGTCACCTTACAAGTAAGTTGCTTTGACCAACTGTTTACACAAACATCAAAGAGCTTCAAAAGGAATAAAAAAAGACCAAACAGAAAAAAAACCAACATCCATGCTGCTGAAGGAGGGGGACAAAAAAAAAAATCCAAAAACCCAATCCAAGAAGTCTTAAACCAAAACACAAATTAACCTCAGTTTTCTGTGTTGTTATCACATAACCAAAAAGGCTAGTTAACTCTTCCCATCATGTAAGAAGTACAAAATACTTTCAGAGAGGCAGCCCTGACACAAAGGTTACCTAACACCCCTCAAAGAACTTTAATCTGTAATTTAATCATCAGTGCTAATTTGTTCACGAAGAACAAATGTTCTGAAGAATGTAAAGAAAATGTGGGAGCAACTTAGCCAATCCCCAAGTAGCGATCAGACTCTTGTTAAACACTCTGCAATTTCTCATTAGACACTGAATATAATCATTATAAAAAAGTTCAGGGACACACACCAAACACATTAATTTCCTGAACCAAACACATTAATTTCCCTATACTAGAAAGTGTATTTTATAACTAGGCTTGCTAACAGCTGAGATAATACTCAACACTCAAACCCAAAAAAAACCCAAACAGCCCACCCCCAATGCTGTCAAGATTCATATAAACCTATGGAAACAATACTGAAATCTCTAACTTGGAAATATAATCACAATGCTTTCAAGTGAAATTGGAATGGAAAAAGGCTTATAGTATTACTTCATAGGGTTGTAGCATTTTAAGTTTTCGTTTTGTTGGAGGTTTTTGTTTGCTTGTGCAGCACTAGGGCTTCTTTTTTAAAAGGGACAACCTCAGGAAATAACTGATTTTTAAGTCTAACCTGATTTAACTAGAGTTCGGTTAAGATTAAACTCAATTTCAGCAAACTCTAATCTACTTTTCAATCACCTCCAGCACTATGACAGAAACAGTTCAGTGGTGGAGTTTCACAGGAGCCTTTGCTGCAATCAGTTTTACTAATATGATCAGCAGCACAGCCTGGAAAAGACAGCAAGCAGTGAGTAAGAAAACTTGCTCCATAAAATAATTAGAAAGAAAGCAAATACAAAGGCTGCAAGGAAATAGAAATACATTCTTTTATTCCATAAGAAAGTAAAAGCAATGGCTAAAAAATTGCAAAGAGACCCTACAAGACTAAGTGGGCAATGAAAACAATTGTACACAAACAAATTTACACACATTAAGAGCAGACATCCCTAGTCATGTAAAATGATGGTTCCTGAGCTTACAATTATCATTCATGAGCAAGAACTCAAATGTGAAAGGAGTCTTCAGCAGTTCAGCATTTCATGGCAGTCAAAAGCAAAAATGTGGAAACTTTAATAAAGAAGAAATAAAAATTAAGTAAACAAGCAAAAAACATCTAGAAAATAGAAGAAGGTAGTAATACAAATCTCTGATTTACTGGCATCCTGAGAACTGCATATAGTTTTAGTTTCCTTATTTTAAAAGATTAAGTTAAAAATTTTAAAGGTTGAGTGAAAAGCAAGGAAAGTGATCAAAGAAAGCTACACAACTGTTTAAGCTGGTAATGCCCAACCTGAAAAGGAGTCAACACAGACGGGCTGCAAAAGGTATAACGTTTTGACTCCTTTGAAAATGCAGCTAGGCATCAACAGCTTCTGTCCTAAGAAGCAGTAGTCATCAAATAAAAACAGTGGAAACCAGGTTAAAAGCAAACAAAGGTTGGAGGTTGTCCTAAATCAGGAACAACCTTCTCCCAACAACAGCACAGCAATGGTGGAAACACGCTAGAAAGCAGTTTTGCAGAGAAGGGCTCCGGAGAACCACTTGAATATGCATCAGACCCACACTCACATGCTGATGAAGGCTACACCTCATATGAGGACACAGTAGAAGGACTGTAACCAACTGGCAGATTGAAATAATTTCCCTTTCTGTTGCCCTTGTTTGGCAAGAAGGAAGATGTTGCTAAATGGGAGCAAATCTCTTAAGTGCCACCAGTAAGATCATCATGCAATCAGAGCAAACATCATACCAGGGAGAAAGTAAATTTGATCAGTGTCAAGAAGAAGGGAATTAATGGGAGACAAGACCTCATTGCTGACAAAGAAGTGGTTATGGAGAGGACTATGTCAGCTCCATCTTAGAGGTGCACAATAGAAGAACAAAAGGCACACAATGGTTATCAGTGCGGAAAGGCAAACTCCCAGCTGGTGAAGGATAAAATTCTTCACAATATGGGCAGGTCAAACACTAGAAAGTGTTGCTCTGACATGTCATGCAGTATTACCTCCAGAATACCATTTTAAGTAGAAATTTGATACTTACAAGAACACAGGCTGCAAATGCAGCTTGACTATGGGATCAATTTGCAAGAACCTTAAAAGCCATCACCTACAAGTAATCATAAGGACTAAACTGTTAAACTAGCTGTTTTGACAATTAAATGCTGACAAAATTATTAATTCTCTCTGCCTCTGTTTTTTTCCAATTTCTGAGAGGAATTATGTGAGCAACTATTGTCCAAACACCTACACTCAAGAGGCCAACCATGAAGTTGGATGCAGAAGGTGACAATAGTACTGTTTGACATCATTGTCATTAAATATCCCTAAATCTTACCCAAAGTGGAAAAGTAATTTCATTAGTTCTATTCAAAGCTGCTATAATTTTTAAAGTAAGTACTGTGCAGTCTTCTGGTAAGTACTAGTTGACCCAAAATTGGCTTTAAAGATTTTTACTACATGCCAAAGGTGATCTTTCAAACCTAATGGATCCTAATCTTCCATTTTGAACAGGAGACAGTGCAATTTTAGCACTTTGCTACAAATACTTAAGAAGAGAGGGAAGAAATGCAATTCAAATGCTCATCTTGATTTGGTATAACAACCAGCAGAAGGAGGAAAACCATTAAGCTTTCTGCACAAAATCTGTTGTGACAAAAGGATAGTGCACATTCACCAAGTATGTGATTTCACCCTTCTACTCGCCCCTCCACCCCAGAAGTTACCAGGACTTTTTTTTTCCTTCCCTCCAACTGAACAGATACACAAAGTACATCAACAGATACATGGCAATGCAAGGGAAGTTTAACAATGTAGCTGGTAGGAATAATGTTCCTCTCTCTGGCTCTGTGATGAACCTGAAATCTGGTAGACTAAGTCTAAAATGAGACATGATCAGGCACTATTTAACATATGTACAGTGTTTACACTGTGACACACTTTTGAATTAAGTTCTATATGGAGCTGACATAATAGATGGTATCTGACAACATGGTAATGTGAAAGCCACACGGAGATGTACTTCACAGTGCCCTGAATCTGTCAGACAACTTCTTCACAATAATGCTGGCCTCGAGCTTGAAACATGGTTCAGAAGTCATGAAAGTTGAGGTAATTACTCTAATCTTTTCTCCTCTTTCAAACTGGCAACGTTATTTGTGGTTGAAATGGTTAGGATGCTGACACAACTGTACTCATTTAGAAACCAAATATTTGCAGAATAAGTACAATTTTGTAGAGGAAAATACTGTCACAATCAATACTACCATTTTCTCTTTTAAATAAAAACAGTTTTCGCATGTCTTTTGTGGCTGTGCCAACTCTAAAATGCTCTTGAAACATTCACCGCACACCACGAAAACCTTAAGGAGTTTTTCATTCCAATAATTAAAATGTAGAAAAAAAGAAAAAAAAATTAATTTATCTTTAAATCCCTTTCAACAGCAAAGCCATCCTACTCAGGAGCTGTAGAGAGCTAACTAAGCTCCTTAATTCCCTCCTGTTTAAACCACTCCTGAAGACTGATGTTCTAATGAGATATCATTAGAAGACTTTGTCCTTTGCTGTAAAGCATTAGAAATGATTCCACAGAACAGTCCAGGATAAAATGGACATGTAACTCTTGTGCAACTGGTTAACAAAATGCAGCTTTGGAGTTTGTATACTTTTCTACAACAGGCAAGCTACTGAATGACAAGTCTGCCTCCAGGCAGGTCACAGAGATCAAAAAGACCCACCCAAAGAGAAGGAAACCTTGCTGTAACTATTGGCATAGCAGAAACCCAGACACTGTAGTAGTTTATAAGTCTAGCACTTGGTTCAGCACTGATGATTTTTTTTTTCCTTTGGCTGCCTGCCAATGAACAAAAGATAATCTTGCACCTAACCAATCTAGACATTAAATGCACAGGAAACTTTATCTTCTGACTTATGACAGAAGATGACAAGCAGAGCTGGCAAAAATAAAGATGCACTGCCCTAGGAGCCAAGGGCAGCAACTCTAAGTACAACAGGATTTTTAACACCCAACCAACTCTTCATCTTGGCACTAGCAGTTGATTCATCTGCTTTGCCAGTCACAGATGTCACATTGGGGAAAATCTAACTCGGACTGTGCAACGCAGAAAAGAAACTTAAAACCACACAATGTTCTTATTTATTCTGTCTTGACACACACGAAAACAACATCTAAATCAACCTACATTTACGTAAACAAATCCTCAGGTGGTTGTTTCTGTTTCAGGAATGCAAAACTTGGTCAGTAACTATTCACCTTAAAATAATTTCTAAGAATGCTGTGTAAGTGTTCTTATACATGCTTATATAAAACATGCTCTCAGGAAAAACCTTTGAAATTCTTTAATTAAAGAAGTTTAAAAACCTCCACAGAAAAAGAAGGAAACAAAACAAACAAACAAAACCAAATCTAAACCAGACAAAAACGTGTCAAAAAGATTATTTCCTGACCACTGTTCAGCCAGCAGGTTGAAATGCAGCTGCACCTTGATTTAAGCACACATTATGCAGCTCAACACTGCAAAGTGCCAAAGCTATATTTGTGAGGGAACCCTTACCATGGCCACTTCTGGTCTTAAATGCAACGTATTTAAGTAGAAAGCTCTGCCAGTACAGCTGTTTATGTATGCAAAAGTTCACCTCAGTTAAGTTCATTTATAACAACATTCAAGTCTTGACTAACTTTATCTTAGTTAAATTATAATAGATTACTAAATTAAATGAAGACAGAACTGCTGACACAAATCCATGAGTACAAGAACTCAAACTCATTTACATGCAGGCTAACTGCAAGTACTTCATTTTATCTAAGTCACTGTACCTTAACAGTGATATACACACCACACTCCATAAATAAGCTCTGCTGCAGTGTAATTTTGTTTTTCAAACAGCAGCCCAAGCAGTTTGAAGACTTTCCACACAGAGCAAGTACAGCATCCAAACAGGAGGAAGACCTTAAAAATGTTAAAGCTTGTTCACTGTAAAGTTTCCCCATCACTGCATTTTTCAGTAACAAAGATGTTGTCAGAAATGACAATTTTTCATGTCCCCTGATGATGCCTTGCTAGCATTTGGTTATAAGCCATAAAGCAGGAATAATTTCAGCCTGTCAGGAGTCTTGCTAATGCCCAGTTTCCCCCTAGAGAGAATTCCTGTCAAACGTAATGAGAGCTCCAAAGGCCCTTTCTACAACATAATGAGCACTTAGGCCATGCTGGTGATCAGCCAGCAAAAAGCATCAATTTGAGCCTGGCTACACCCTTGGGGGTAGACGTCACCAGTTAATAAGAATTATGATTACTATCTGTCAAAAGCCTCCTCAGAACTTATCGTTAGCAATAGAAATTCAGAAGAATGTCATTGTTAGGTGGGGTTTTTTTTGCTTCCTGTAATCTAAGGCCACCTACATACTGAACTGCAACACCATTTGGCATCCTCACTACAGGCATCTAAATCAATAGTCTTTAACATGAAGGTGCTACTTTCACCACAAATTAGAATTACTTAACATGTAAAAGCATAGTATCTGAGACTCACATCCAGAGAAATGTATTTATGCCTTCAAAAGCCTATTCTTTTCTTAACAGCACGCACAGAGCAAGTGTGCACTACTCTCTCCAGCTATGACTAACACAGATATAATGCTCTGCCATAAATCTTAAAAGATTCCGAAGTATCACTGTCTGCTGTGTACATAATTCTAATTGCCATACATACAGAACATTAAACCTTTATACATATGTTAAGGTCAAAGTGGAAACCTTAGTTCTCACACATTTTAATCCCGCGGGTTTAATTGATTTTATCTAAAGTTAATTCCCAGTATACTGACTGAAATCACACATTCTCTTCAAAAATCTCCTGAAAATACGTCAATTTTGCAGCAAATGAGCTCCCTATACAGATACTGGCTTCCTCACAGGTTACAGTATGCCAAGAAGTTGTCGAAGAGGAAATATGCAAGAAAAATACCTCAAAATCACAAAGCTAGGAAAAGTCACCTTACAGAAAAACTGACATTCTTCTAAAACACAAGCCACAAGAAAATTAGTTAAGCTGCAGTACAGAACCAAGTAAAACACTAAGCTTGTTGTTCCATTTGGTTATTTGGTTCATTATTTTAAAAAAATATATAAGGCTGTCATAATATCACTTCTTTGAATGGCTTTTTGAATTGAAACAAGCATACTCCCCAAAATCCAAAAGAATACCTACCCAGATCTGCAGATAGAAAGCCATCATGGAATTACAATGCCACCTTACCAAATATAATATTTTTAGGGGAAAACAAAACAAACAACAACAAAAAAAATCAAAGAGTTCAGAGCTACAAAAGCAAAATTCAACTCCATAATTCACTTGCTTAATGAATGTCTTTGAATATACTGAAGATCTGAAGCCTGAACTAATCAATTTCTTCGCTGTGCCCTAGCCGGTCAGCCATGCTCTTTAATTTAATGAAACAAGAGTTTTAGATGAAATAGCACATACACATCAAGAAAGAATAGTATTGTTGCACTTTGAAATGTGTCCAACTGTGCAACTTCATCTAATGATAATTTTTTTAAGAGGCCATCGATTTCTGAAAGACTTATTGTACTAGCATCTTGATGAAAAAGTGAATGTCAGCATATCTACAGAATACTTACACCCTGCCATTAATGCTTTATTTGGCAGACAATGACTACTCAATTGAGGGTCCTCTGGGCTGTGCAATCATTTAGCTTTTCTTCTCTTATGAGGTCCTTAGTGTCTTGTTCCAGTTCAATACTCTTTTTATTCACCATTATAGTGGCCGTAAGTGTGAATTTTATGGGAACTTGCAAACTCATAGTCATAACTAGAGCTTTCCAAGTCACTAATCTCTTCATACCTTAATAAGGCAAGGATTTGAGTAACTATGACTACACATGCTACACAGATGCAAGATCAGTTCTACATGTCAGAGCCTCTACCAGTAACAAAACAAAAAAAAAAAAAAGAAAAAAAAAACACCAAAAAACAAAAAAACCCTCCAAACTTGGAAAGTACTGAACTGCATTTTTAAAACCACAGACACAAAACCTTTCCTATTTATGTCGAAGTCTTTCAGGACCAATACCAAAAAGTCCGTGCTTCTTAACCTAATCTACTCCTCATCTGACAGGAGGCAGGCAAAGGTCTACTAATCAGGCTACAAATCAGGGTATTGATTCAGACACCATACAGGCATCTGAGCATAAACAGCACAGCTACATTTAACTGCACCAGACAGACTGCAGATTTTGTGGCTTAGAAAACAAAATGTCTTACCTGTTTGTGCATTTCAATGTTTAATCCATATGACATTTCATAGTACTGCAAATAAATGAGCATACATTATTTTCTTATGCTAACGTACGTTGTATTAGGAGATATTTACTGAAATAAAGATAAAAACAAATACACTTACCATCACATAATGCCTCTGCATTTCAGTCTTTTCGCTTGCCAGTTTCTCACATTCCAATTTAAGGCTACAAAATAGATCATGCTTTAATGTAACATGTCATTTTTTTGGACATCTACCCACCCTGTTTGTATTCTGACAGAAGCTCCTAATTAAAAAAAACCTCATAAGCTAACTTGCAATACAGAGCGAAAGACTTAATTCATACTTCAAATAAAAAGGTTGAAGAGGAAATTTAAAGAACATTTCATAGGTGCTGTTTGAGACCTGAACTGTCTCCAGAACCTAAACATATCCACTCTTCATGCTTTGACAAAGAGCTGCTATTAAGTGCTACAACTTACAAGTTAGAATAGGATCTGAATTTCTGTGATATTCAGGAGTATCTCAGAGGTAAAACAGATAAAATAAAGGCATTTCTTTCTATACAGCGTTTAGCAAATTACTGCCAAGTAACACTCACATTTACAATTGCAACTTGAGTATAATTCTTACCTTAAATACACTCTAGCAAATGTTACCTTGCCCAATGTTTGAAAACTGGTGACTCTGACCATCATTTACTGGCAAGTTTCTTTTCCATTTTGGTTTCCATAAACAAGTTGCATCTGGTACTTGCACATGTCATCACAAACAGTGGCATAATTCTGCCTACTTTCACTGAGAGTCTCAATGTTCCCTTTGTTTTCTATCAAACTGATTTGGTTTTTTTTTTAATAATACTTGGGAGCATCCTATGGAACAGGTAGTGTGCAAGCAGTATTTTTCACTTACAACTGTGATACTGAATGTTTAGAGCTTCCACTGTATTTCTTAAGCAATAAATGGCTTAAGCAAGTTAATGATTTTTGGTAAGGCTACAGTGTCACAGGTAAAGGAAGAGGAAGCATAACCAAAGACAAGCCATTTCTAACTGAGAAACCTGTAAAGCTTTTACTTCTCTCCAAATATTGCAGGTGCACGTAAGTACAAAATTAAGGAAGATTAACACCCCTTAACACCAGTTGCCCAGGGTCAGAAAGAACCTGTACCCTAAACCTCTGAAAGGACCTCAGCAGCGAGCTGAATGCACCCAAAAAGAAGTTCTTCAGGTTGGCACAGCAATGAGGAGCGCATCCCACAGCTTCAATGGATTCTGGTAAACTTTGTGTTACTACTCCAAGTACTCGTGTGCTTTAGCTGTCCTCCCTGGCTCTTTACCGCACGAGGCTGGTGTTTTATTAATGTTTGCATTAATACCACACACAAATGAGCAAACATGAGAAGTAGCCTCCTCCACACAGAATTTGCGCAAGTCTTCTCTCGACACTCTGGAATGTCCGCTCCACAAACGGGTTCCCAAGACACAGCACATTTTTTCAAATGCACAGAGAGGTGCCGAACGCTCCAGCTTTGACACCACCACCGCTTCCTTCCTAGCCGCCCGGGGAGCACGGGCTGGCGCTGGGCAGGGCCGTCCCCCCTGCGCGCCTCGTCCACCCGGCAGCCCTCGCCGCGGACCGGGGCCGCCCGCGCTCCCCGCACCGCCCGTCGGGGTCCCTCGGCGGGGGGACTCCGCCTCGACGCCGCACGCCACCGCCTGGACGCGCCCGTTCGCTGCAGCCCCCGCGCCCGCCGGGCACCGGGCGGCAGTCCCCGGTCCCGGGGCGGCCCGTCGGCGCTCACCTGTGGTACTGCGCCTGGAGGAACTGGAACTCTTCTTTGATGCGGTCCAGCGACTCCGGGATGGTGAATTTGAAAGGCTGGCCCGCAGCCTGGTGCGGGGTCTGGCGCGGTGGCGGCACGGGAGAGAGATGCACGTTCAGACACTGCGCGGCCGCCCCGCGGGGAAGAAGAGGCGGCGCTGCCCATCGCGGCCGGGCCGGAGGGATGGAAAGAGCGCCCGGCCCGGTCCGCCCCCGCCCCGGGGCGCTGCGCACTTGTTACCCACCTTCCCGTCCCTCATCGGCGGTGGGGCCGAGGTTAAGGGCGCTCCGGCTCCGACCCACCCGCTCCTGCCGCCGCCGTCTACACCAAAGCGGGGCGTGCCGGCTCCTCCCCGCCGACCCCCGCCGCGGAGGCACAGCCAGCCCCACTCCGGCCGCTGTGCTCGGCGGATACTGCCTGGCCCGGTGGCGACCCCCCCGCCGTCGTTCCCGAGGCAAGTAACTTGTCCACGCAACAAAAAGAACAAAAGAGAGGGGGCCGCTCCGGCAGACAGGATGAGCCGCTCCACCCCGGAGGGAATGAACTTGTGAGAGCGCCTTACTCTCCCTCCCCCCAGCTCCAGCCGAACAAGCGAGCCGGAGGTGAGCTCCGGACCGCCCGGCCCTCGCCCCGCGCTCCTGACCCGCGGAGCGGCAGCCCGAGCCATACTTACGGGGTGCCGGCTCTGGGGGAACATGGCTCCGGCCGCCGCGGGTCTCCCTCGCAGCGCGGTTCTCGCGGCGAGACTCCCTGCCCTGCCCCGGCTTCACGCCCGGTGCGCCACGGGGACAGGAGCGGCGACACCCGCCGGCCAGCCCGAGCCATACTTACGGCGTGCCGGCTCTGGGGGAACATGGCTCCGGCCGCCGCGGGTCTCCCTCGCAGCGCGGTTCTCGCGGCGAGACTCCCTGCCCTGCCCCGGCTTCACGCCCGGTGCGCCACGGGGACAGGAGCGGCGACACCCGCCGGCCGCCTTCCCTCCGCCGCCGCGGGCAGCAGCGGGGCGAGGCGCGGCTCAGTGCCCCCGCCGCGGGGACATCTCCCAGCGGCGGTGTCCTTTGTTGCTGTCGTTCCGAGGAGGGCTGAAGGAGACCGGGAAAGGCGGACGGGCCGCGCTCGGGACGGTCACCAGCTCTCCGCGCTCCTCCGGCAGAGCTTCGACCGGCGGGCGGCGCCCGCAGCGCCCGGGCGCGGCGGGACGGGACCCGACGGGGCGCGGGGGGAGGCAGCAGCCGCCCCTCAGCCGGAGCGAATAATCCCCTTCACGGACTCGCAAGTGGTCGATACGATTGTAAAGACCGGAAACTCCGAGCGGAGGCGACTCCTCTCTCCACTTCTGCCCCTCGTCAAAAGGGGAAAATCCAGCCTGAGGAAGCGTGACGCGGTGGCGGCGGCGGGACCGTCGCAAGCGGAGGGAGCGAGAGAAAGTCTCCAGGGAGGGACGCGCTGCTCCCAGGCGTCGGCGCAGGGGCCAAATCACGGGCAAGACACAGAACGATGAACAAGGGAGGAAGGCAGGAGGAGGAGGAAGGAGGCGGGCGGGGGCTCTTGCACAGCCGTCCCCGATCGGAGTAGCTCCAACAGCACATGCACGAAACGCTGGAGGGCAGAGGAAAGGGTACCACACACGCAGCACAGACTCTTCCGTTAGTTGCAGAGAAGTCCCCAGGACAAAAGGAAGGCAAACCCCTCAATATGCTCGCTGGCCTTAGCGTCCGAGTAGCAGTTGGGGAAGATTAAAAAAGAAAAAAAAAAAGGAGAAGAAGACATAAAAAAGAAATGCAAACGTTCGTTTGAGGTTTAAATCAGACGGGAAGCTCCTTCGTGCAACGCCACCACTGCAGCCTCCTCCAGGCGGACGCGTATCTGGGAGCCGCGCGTCTCACCAGAGCCCCCCGAGAGCGATACATCGCGGCGACATCAGCAGCAGCATCATCCTCATCCTCGCTCTCCTCCGCGGTGGCCCGCGGCTCCTCGTCGAGCCGGGATAAAGTTCTCCCCGCTTGAAAAATCCGAACCCGAGCGCAC
>VZTJ01006146.1:187274-222120 GCA_013397795.1 Orthonyx spaldingii | reverse complement strand
AGACGAGAGGAGACGAGACCAGACGAGACGAGACAAGACGAGACGAGACGAGAGGGGAGGAGACGAGACGAGAGGAGATGAGAGGAGACGAGACCAGACCAGACCAGACCAGACCAGACCAGACCAGACCAGACCAGACCAGACGAGAAGAGCAGGAATAAGAAACTTTGGTAAGACTAAGGGAAATAAGAAAAGATGGTAAGTGAATATGGCAGAAAGGGATTGCGTGGATCATGGAATGAGTCCCCTGCTTCCATTTATGCCACACAGTAAAAGAACCTTAAATGAATAATAAGATTAAATTGTCTGTCTTGAGAATTCTATATTTAATAGTTAAATAAGCTGCCCATGTGCATATCCAACTTCTGAGTATCACTTTTACAGCATAGGGCTTCATTATGTTATATTACACTAGAGTTTTGATTGATACTTAATGTAACTTCAATTTACTTAAAGGAAAAAGAAAGTCTTTGAGACTGGAAGATCATTCAATTTATAATAAAAATTTAATAAATAAAAAATTTCTTATGAACCTTGTATTTACCTTAGATATTTTTCCTAATCATATTTTTAAAAATACTTTTCTTTTAAATATTGGAACTCACTTTTGGCTTCCATTTGGAAGTAATTGCTAAACCATTGCCTATTTCAATTGCATGGACCCATTTTTCATGGGTTTGAGATTGCCTATATTAATTTGTATTTTCATAATTTTATTCATGTGGTTGTAAAAATTTTGCAGGCGTTACAACATTCTTCACCATTGGCCTCTCTTGTTGATTTCTAAAAGTAGATATTGTTTGATGCTATAAAAATAATACATTCTTACATGGATGATTGACATTTTACACTGAAAAATCTATACTCGTGTGCTTAGAAGCATAGATTATGTTTCTATGTGCCTTTCACAGAAAGTCATTAATGTCTCCTTTTTGTACTGAACTGAGGTGAGGCGTGCAATCCCTTTGTGATAAACACAACACCACAAAGAAAAAACAAGACACTTTCTGCCTCAGAGACTCACAATCTGAAATTAGACTTTACATTCATCCCTTCTGGAAGATTTTTTCTCTTCTAACAAATAAATAAAATCTGATCAATGTGAAAGATGCAATGTAGGAAAAGAAAAGGGAAAAGTTAGGCTTGCCCTAAGCGTCTTTTCATGAACTGCACAAACCAAATGCATGCCAAAATTCCATTTTCTGCTGTCATGGACAATTCAGCAATGCACATAATGAAGAAATTTTTGGTAAACTCTACTTGAATTGACAACACAGTTGACATCCAGATCAACTATTATTATGAAATCCAGTGGCAAAAGTTAAAGTGTGTACTTACAATGTAATTAGGAAGTTATCTTTAATAGACTTTATGGAGGAGTGCAATTATTTTAAAATGGGAAAGAAGTTAGAGAGGAAAAGAAATTCTGAGTTATTCTTATGTCTATTCTGACTTTGTCTTTTGATGCTTTTACATTAGTGGGTCAGCTACTGCCTGGAGTTTGAAGCTCTGCCCATCTCAAGATCATTGCTTTTTAACATCAGCTTTTGCTGCAGCAGATGCTGTGTTGGAAATTAAAGGCCTATGCAGTCAAACATCTGATGAATAGTGTTCTACCTGATTAATAATATAATAAATTACTCTTTCTGTAATTCTTTTTTATCTGCACATGTGTGTTTTTGCATTGTTTGGCCTATAAGAACTAGTTTAAGAATGTTAAGCAGATTTTTCTCTTGGGTAGTTTTGATTTGCCTCAGTGCATAGAAAGAAAGTAGTTTCCTAATTTTCATCCTGTTTAAAATAACTTTTGAAAGTCACTTTATGTTAGAGAAAATGTGAGGATAGTCTCATGGAAGACATACAGAGCAAACTCCTTTTTTTCCTTTCCATAGTAAACACTCAGTCTGAATAGTGTCATTATAAGGTCATTCTGGCAATGAGTGGGAGACTGAACATATAATTTTCATTTCTGTTTGTATGTCAGCCTATCAGGGTCATGTCAGCAACAGTGCTTTTCTTACTGTATGACATGTTCAGAAAAGGAGTGGCAAATGGAAATACTGCTCTGAATCAGAAAGCTGACACCTAGAAATGAATTTCTGGCAGATACTTTAAAAAATACAGATATTTTTAATAATTTTCTGCAGGCAAAGAGAATTTTGAATCTTTTGAATAGAGGGAAAAAATTTAAATGCCATTGCACACACCCCTTCAATTTTGTCACCACCCACTTTCTCATGGAAAAAATGTCATTGATCCTCCTAGGGAAAGCGAAAACAATTAAAGTTACTTTTAAACACAGTAACAGTATTAGATATGAGACTAGCTGTCCATAGTTAAAATGCACTGTTTCTTTTTTGAGCAGAACACTGTTACACTGTACCAGGACTGCCAGATGGTTATTTTTCACTATGACAAGGCTAATCTTGGCTCTGTGCAATGTAGTGCTTGGTGCTAAAATGAAGGCCACAGTTGCAGGGATTTTGAAGAATGTAGGAAGGAGGATGATTTAAAGGGCCATCTGAGTTTAAATTGTTCCAATATTTTTCAGTTACACTTTCCACCATTTCCAGTGAAACTGAAGATTTACTCTCACTGCAGTGTGATCCCTTGTTGAATTGTGTAGGGATATGGCCAGGCCCTGAGCTGAGGCCACGGTTCATGTGGGGATTTGGGATTTTTGACAACCCTTAGGCTTAACCACTTGGCAAATATGCAGTTCTGTGTTTTGCATTTCAGCTACTGGTACAACACTAGTGAAGAGTGAGGCCCATGGAGAACCCTAGAGAGAAAACAGAACTTCCTGAACCTGAATATAGGGAAATTTCAGGACAGTTGGATGTCTTAATTTCTTTCTCAGTCCACTGCTTAGCTTTGGGATTGAGGGGCTATATTTCTTGCAAGGAGCACCTACATCCACAGCTCAGGACATTAACCTTTTCAGGTGGGAAAGACCAAGTCTTTTAAGTGCATTGGAAGAATAGAGGGGAGAGAGAAAGAGTAGAATTTCATTCCCTCTTTTTCCAGCATAGCACTGCTTCAGTTGAGCACCAGTCATCAGAATTTCAAATCTATTCTTGTGTGAAGATACTTTAATGTTTCCTTCTTTGCTCCAGCATATGTAAAAGGTCTGTGTGACACTATGTTCACAGGTTATAAGGTAGGAAGAAACACCTTTTTTCCTTGTCAATCATTAAGTTATGAGACTTCACTCAGTGTGTATATTAGGCAATTATAAATAATTAAAACAGTCACGTACTTCAGAGGAACACTGTCATGCTTTCAGTGAGAAACTTGACTTGGAGCTTCTTGACTTTCTTGGACAAACAGAATTTTCACTCTAATGTTGCTATAATGTTGCTTTCAAGTATAATTCTTATACATATTTCATTCCACCTTGCCATTCTTGGAGTGGATTAAAAAAGATCCTAACTATCTTTCAACCTCTGTAAGTATTTCTGCATCTTCTGATGAAATACTATTTCATAACCACAGCAGCATTTCTCGGAAGATACATCTTACCCTTCCACAAACAAGAATATATTTCATGAGACTTGGACTTTTCTTGTTCACATAGGCTCTGGCCAACAAATGAACTATTGTATCAGAGCTGGTGAGCTGTTCATGTGTAGCATATTATTTAGCAAACTTTTATTTTGAGAATACACTTTGTTATAAATCTACTCATAAAACTTTGATGAGTCTACATTTTCTGGGTAGAAACTGGTGCCTCAGATCTTCCAGGATTTCACTAACAGTAACCGTGAAGGCCCAATTACAAACATAATGATGGAAATACTCTCCTCCAAAAAATATTGTTCAACTTTCTTATTGTGCTTGTTTATATTTTTCATTACTTCAGTATGGACCAAGCAGTAGGTCTACTTGTTAAAACAAGGAAGTACATACTGAAATCAAACCTAGTATAAGAGGTACAATATCACTGATTTCTATGTGGCTGTACTAGGGCTGCATTTGCCCTGCCTACACAAACGTCATGTGAATCATTAAGGCACTGAAGGACTGTGGATAATTTTAAATCTACTTTGTCCTACAAACTGCACTTAAGTAATAGCATTTAAATTAGTCAAAAATAGTTCCTCCTTTTTCCTCTTAAAAACATATTGCCAGCATTATAAAACTTAATTTTGTGAGCTTTAACATACTCTAAGTATTTTAAAATATTTTCTTAGAACAAGAAGCTGAAATGCCATCTGGTTTGACCAGTCTTGGTTAAATATCAATGATTTAGAGGTTTTATGAAACACTTCTTTATAAATTATACACTGATAAAATGCTTCCACAGAAGGAATCACACAGGACTTCTGATCCCATGGCTGTCTTTTTCCACATTTCAACTTTAGACAGGCTGTGTATTTGTCCTTACTACAACACCCCTGAACCATGCAGTCCCTTACAATTATTATAACTTATTTGTCTCTGTAGTGGTTTAGGAATGGTATTCCCACTGAAATAATGCATCGCCCAATCTCTCTCTCCCTCCCCTTTCTCTCTTCTCGCTGTGGCATGCTGAAGAGGAGAACTGGAGACACAACAGGTAAAGATCTTGGGTTGAGATAAGACCAGTTTACTGGAAACAGCAATGAGATAAGAAAGGGAGCAGTAACAATAACAATGAAATCTACAGGATAGGCAAATGATTCCCTTTCCCTCACACCTGGCAATAAACATGAGATGGTATAGAATAACCTCCTGGTCCTGGCTCCTCCAGGGAGAGAGGAGCTATGAAATATGGCTACCAACAAGAGAGCTATCATTCTTTATCTGAGGGATGAGGAAGGGCATGGTGTAGAGTCCCCTCAGTAATACTAGAGATGGGATTGATGGTAAGAACATTTCAGAATTCAGAATGAAAATTTTCACCTGGACATTTCCATTTGTAAGGCAACCTCCTAAGAAGCCTGTAAATTCAGTTTGCATGCCACTGTAGGCCAAAGGGGTGCCAGAACTGGTGTCACTCTTTTTTCCATTGTTGGTTTGCAAGTACAGGCCTGAAAGCAAGAATTCAAAGATGTGATAAAAGAAAAGAGCTTTGTTTCCAGCCAAATTCAAGATAATTCCATGAAAGAATAAAGATTTTTATTCAGAGGTGATTAAACTGCTGATGTGCTCCTAGCTAAAATCCAGATGAAATACTGTCAGCATCGACTTTGAATCAGAAGATTAACTTTAATGGGAAACTATTGTCCTGAATTTGTGCTTTTACTGGCCAATCCTATTAAAAAGCATTATATTGCAAAGTCCATGTTTGCTTAGACCAGCATGTTTTATTACGTGGGATTTGCTTATTTTTCGTCTTAGAAAATTTTTTGTGGCAAATCTTTTTAACTAGTGTTAGTACTTGTGCTTGTATAGAGTCCATGAGTATACATTTCTAATTGTATCTTGCTTTACAAGTTACTTAATGCTAAGTTTCTGTGTCTTTTGAATGGAGATCCTACTTTTTTTTTATCACTGTAAAGTCTAGGGCATACATAACTGCATTAGGATACAGAGAAGAAATTTTAGTAAGTTTTTAAAATAATACTGTAATGCTTTCAGGTACTTCTGTTGTTTTACATGCATGTTTTTGCTTAAATAATATAATATTATGACAGTTTCTTCCCACCTTCCATCTCCTTAGGTCACAACATGCTGAAAGAAGAACCAGGCCCAATTTCAAAGAAATAAGAGCTGTGCAGACATCTGGAAAACAATTTTAGTGTTCCAAATCTGAACGGAACAAGTTCTTTTAAATGCTTCATTATAGTTGTTCTGACAATCATTCACCAAAATACCATATGTTACCAATAAATAAGCCTTCACTAGTTAGCCATTGTCCCCTACAACAGATATAAGCACTTGTTAATTAAAGCTAATTAAGCCAATAGCACACATAGTAGAAACATGCTGACTAATTTGCTACCCAAAGTCGCCTTGGGCAAGTCTTCAGCTTTTGGCAGATAGCTGACATCTCAAAGCCATATGTACTAAGGAGGAAAACAAAAGTCAGCCTATTTGGGAAGAAGGATGTGAAAAAGGTTTATGTACACAGACACAACCTTCATGTCTGTACAGATCTAAATCTAATATTTTCTGTGGCCTGAGAGCCAGCAACAGATCCAATTGAGAGAATTCAGTCATAGAAAGTATCTCAGAGAGAAGAGAAATCATTCTTCACCACTTTTTTGATGGCTGTGGAGAAGAAAGACCAGAGGCTGTATGATCAGAAGTACTGTGTCATTGCAAACTCACAGACAGCCATATTGCACCTCCCAGTGAGATGTCATAGGCTAGTTCACTAAAAGTACCTACTCACCAAATACTGTAACCCGTTCAGAGAATATAGAGTTTTTATAAAACCATATGCTCTTAGTTCACAGGTATGTTTTCAAGATCACTAGCAGATCTCTAGTTTTTTCATAGTTACATTAATACTGTAGGATCTGTATCACTCTTCAACACATTAGCAAGCTACTTTGACATGAGAAATAACAGGGGAAACAATGCATAAAGCTATTTCACAGTTGTCATTTTGCATTCGAGTTAATGCTATTGACACAATAGGACTCCATTTTATACTTGTTTTAGTTCCTCCACCACCCCATTCACCATTTAAGCGGGCTGGTTAATTCACCCAGGTATTTCAGCTAGTATTTTTGCAGAAAGTCTGCCTGAACTCTGTCCCCTGGGGCTGTCAGTGTGGAGCAGACATCTGCAGTTACCACCTGCCTGTGGGCACCGGTGGAAAAGCTGTCTTAAGTGATGGGGCACATTTGTGTTTACAATGTTAGTGGCTTTTTTTGCTTCTTGATAAAGTTGCCTGATGGTTGCCATGAAACAGTCTTTCTTCCTAAGCATACAGTATGCAAAAGAGTGCAGTAGACTTATGTTTTCATGAGGTTGTGTTCTTATTTTTAAATAATTTTTATTTTGACTAGCAAATTTACTGGTCCCATGCCATATCCCCTGCCCTTTAGAAGCTGTGAGCAGCAATATACCATGAGCAAGCTGAGGACATAACTTTTAACACAAGAGATTGTTGGGGAACAGAGACAGAGTTAGAAACATTGACATGAAAAATATGATTCTGTTTTGCCACCACCAATCATTGCAGTTTCTTATCCAGAGGTAAATTTTTTATAGTATAAATTGTTAATAAGACTGAAGAGCAATATGATTATGTATCTTCTGATATTATACTTGTCTTAATCTTTCTGTGTGAATTCATTCACTTTTCCAATGTGTAGTATGACATTTGAAGCCCAATTCAATAAAATGAAGACTTTTTTTTTTTTAATTCAAAGCAAAATTTAATTCAGATGTCTCCTATGCAGCCAAATATTTGTATGAAATATCTTGGATTTATGAATATTGTATTAGGAACATTTATTAGTTGGCAATTTCAATTAGCCTATATTTACATATGTAATATTAAGTCACAAAATTGCATAAGTTTCCGATTACAGTAAAAGAACTAAAATTATTTACAATGTTTAAAGTAACAGCAGAGAAGTTATTGCATTGGAATAATGGGACAAGAAAAACTTCTGCAATAGCTATGGATTCCTTAGAGGGCTGATTTACACATAATTCCCTTCACTAAGGAATCAAAAAAAAATATTGCAGTCATTTAAAGTTTAGAATATGGTGCCAAGAGATGGTGAAGTTACGACCAGATGATGAATTTGATCACAATATCACCTCATACAGAGTGATGGAAGTTTGCAGAAAAATGTGTAAGCAATTCTTCCTACTGAAAGTAATTTGAATTATTTTCCTCCACATACAAAAGGGAGATTGCAACAGTTCCAGAAGTTTCTGCTGCAGTTCTAGTTGTCTAGAAGTTTATGGGCCACTAAATGCATGAATATACTGCAGAAAAGTTAATTACTACTATTTCTTTACCTCTCCTGATTTTTGCAAAGCAGCAAATGAAATAACTTTTCCAAAACATATTTTTTATCTCTGGTACAATTTGAATAGAGGTAAGGACAAGCTTAAGATGACAGCATATGTATTTAGGGTTATAGGAAAAGCATTAGTACTCATTGTTTCCTGATTTTTTTTTCTCAAAAGGGTAAGTGCAAGATAAATCCTTAGCTCTAACTGTAATGTTTTCTACAGATTATAGCAAGTTAGCATTTGACATGGATGATCTAAAATGGATGAGTGTTTATAAAATTAGTAGCTAATTACAGAAGATTGTGGTTTGTAATGTTTTGGAAACAGGGATTCAAGAAAGTTGTGCTCCTCAGTTTTTCTAATCCTGAATCTTCCTTGAAAAGTTCTCTCATTTGCTTCATCACTTAACTGTACATTATATGCTTACACAAACTATTTTAAAACAAACTTTATTTGAAATTAGTTTTAAAATAGGCTGCATTAGCTTGTATAAAGGCTCTGTGTGTCTTGTACAAACTATGTGTATGACTAAGTTCATGAATACAGAAACTCTGCTTGCAAAAGAACAGTTTTTGTTTGAGTGGTTTGCAGGTGCAAGATATGCTTAAAACTATATGAATTTTACTAACCTCTGAATAACTTTTATAATATGTGCTCACACAAAATAATATCTTGCAAGCAGGTGCAGGTGAAATATAGTGGCCTTTATCGTGCCATTAATGTAATGCCCATTACAAATCTCTGATGGATAAAATTGGATTGGCATTAAAATAGAGGGTTCTTCCTCCTCACTATATCATTTTCATTTTGAATCTGAAGAGTTTTCATAGAAACTTGACCACAGATTTCCTCAGAAATATGCTTATTTTCACGTCAAAATGACCATTCAATAGAAACCATTTTAAGGAGAACACACATAATGTATGGATGCATAACCAGAGGAATAGAGCCTAATTTGAATATTTTAGCAGAACAGATCCTAATCTTTCTTTTCTTCAGACTTTCAGTTCATAAATTTGTGCATAATTTCTATTTTCCATTCTAAGATAAAGGTAAAAAGAAGTCAAAACTTTAAAATTCTTGTGGAAATTATCTTCCCAGCACCATGCAGAAATTGCACTATTCTTCACAAGCATTTTCATCACTTTTCTTGAAAAATACAATAGATATTCTAAGACTGGCGATTATATTATTTCAGATTTTCATATTCAAGAGTACTATACCAGCCTTTTTTCATAATAATCTACCTGAGGAAGGTAAAAGGATCACTGCTGTATGATTAAATTTATCTTGAGTAAAACAGCTTGATCTCCCTGCTTGTCAGCACTTTCATCCTTAAAACAGGGCAGTAGTCTTTATTTCATAGATGCTTGTAAAAGTCTGGTTTGGTCACTAACTCTTTGAAGACTTTTAAGAAATGCTAATCGATCTTCATACCATGCATGTGAAAACTACTCACCTAGTAAAGCCTGGTTCTCCAAATTCCTGCCTATGAAAGCTTATTTCGTTCCATAAGAATGCTCCTTTGAGAAGAAATTTAAAAGGACTGGTTGTAGAATCAAGCACAATAATTTGAAAAGCACAGTCAGTCTTTAATTATTTCTTTCCCAAGATTAAAATATAATCACACACATAGTCTGTGATTTCTAAATGATTTAGTCAGTACAGAAAAAGGCAGCATTTGTGTGTTAGGGTTATGGGGGGAGGCGGGGCTAGAGGCATGAATTATCCAATAAAATTAATTTTGCTTAACAAAATTGTTTTATCACCAGTTTGTTTTTGGATCTGTGATGATGCATAAAATTATACAAGGATAATCAAGAACTTGATTTGACATGACAACCTTGATTACTGTGGCTAGAATAGCAAATAGCTTTTTGAAGAAGATCATCTTAATTGTAGGCTTTCTGTTACCAGTCGCTTTCAACAAATCTGTTAACCATTTTAACATCTTGCTTAGCTAGGAAGGTCAACTTTCTGACTGCCAGGAATAGGAATTTTGCAAGGAGGTGGACACTGAGATCTGTTTCCTTTCCAAATGAGGAAAATGTTACTGTCTTAATGTGCTCCTGAAGCTGACCAAGAAAAGACAGATACATATTTATTTATTAATGTATTATGTATTAATGTAACACAGTCCTTTAATCATTACAGTCTGGGTAAATAGCAGCAATCCTTGAACCAGACTGATAAAGGCTTATGTATTGCAAAGCAGTATTTTGAAGAAGTTTTTTCTAGTATCAGTGCACTGAAGAAAACCAGAGTCCTGTTGAGTATGATATATTGTATGACACATAGTATCGTTGATAAAAGTAATGCAACTGGATACAGTAATTATTGAGAGAAATTATTTGAATGCATTGCACAGTATGCCATGTAACTGCTTCAATTTGTATGGGTCTGACTGGGATGGAGTTAACTTTCTTGTTAGCAAGCATTATGGTGCTGTATTTTGGATTTGTGACTAAAACACTGTTGATAACACATCAATCTTTTGTCTATTACAAAGTAGTCCTTGCACAATGTAAAGGCTTTCTCTTTTTTTTTTTCTTTCTCTAACTCCACAGTGAGTAGGCTGACGTCAAGCAAGAAATTAGAAATGGTCACAGCCAGACCAGCTGACCCAAATTGGCCAAAGGGGTATTCCATACCATGTATTGTTATGCTCAGCAATAAAGCTGGTGTAGCAGAAGAAAGTGTTATTTGGTGGTTTTATGTTTTCTGAGATATCTGCTGCTCAGAGAGTGCTTATGCATCAGTCTGCTTGTGGGAGGTGGTGATTGATTACCTTTGCATCACTTGTTTTTCAGTTTTCCTTCATTTATTAAACTGGTTTTTTCCTCAGCCCATGAGTTTTCTTGATTTTGGTCTTTGTGCTGTGTCCCTCGGCCTGCTGGGCAGGGAGCAGTGAGTGAGTGTGCGTGCTTTGCTGCTTGCCAGGGTCAGCACAACACAGAGTTATACCTGCAAAATAGTTTTCTTGCACTCTCAGTGGCATGTGTTTTTATTGGAGAAATAGCAAATGTTTGTCTTTTAAAACACGCAATGTACTTCTATTATAAGTCATGGCACATGAAGATTACCTGATTCCTTTCTCAAGTGTGAGTCTATGTGCCTTCCCCCCAAACCTCACACACACAAACATATGTATGTATCTTCAGTTTAGTCATACTGCTCATGATTCCTACATCCCTGCCTCCAAGTTTCATCAGAAAAGAAGGAGATTCTGGGCCTACAACAGTAACTTATAATCCAGTGAATACCTCAACCGATGCAAATTTATCCACTAAAAATCTACCAAGTTGGATAAACAATTACCTGACCTTTCTGTTTTTTGATCTTGAATTGTGAGTCTTTTTTTTTAACTAATAAATCGATACCAGAACACTTCCCCGTATCTAAGAAAACCCATACGTATTTTCCCTGACATCAGGAAGTGTTCTAAGCATGAAGAACCTTTATTTGATTTAGAGATTTTATTGACCAAAACTAGTTTGCTGTGTTTTGTTTGGCATAACAGCCTTGGTGTGGTGGCTTCATGGCTGAATTCTGCAGACTTTGTGCAACAAGATCCACACTTAACGATTTAGTCTGGCGATATTTCAAAAACAGACAAAATGTATGCACATTTATTTTAAAGTCTTCTTTTCCAATTTGTGGCTTTCATAT
This sequence comes from Orthonyx spaldingii, assembly GCA_013397795.1. Classification (NCBI taxonomy): domain Eukaryota; kingdom Metazoa; phylum Chordata; class Aves; order Passeriformes; family Orthonychidae; genus Orthonyx; species Orthonyx spaldingii. Next base: position 210,546 of record VZTJ01006146.1, on the reverse strand, counting down.
GGGAAGCAATTTTTTTAATAACACAGTATGCCCTTTTACATATTAATAGCAGCAGCCTGCTAGGAATGAAGGTTTTTTTGCAGAATTTGCTGTCAAGAATGTGTTTCCATGTTGTTGTAATAATTTTTGAACTTTGAGAGTACTCCAACTAGGGACACTACAGAGTAGCAACAATTTTTGCCTGGTGTGTGAAGACTCAGAATTTGAGAGTGTTTAAACACAGTGGGATGATTTGGAGATTTCCTTTTACATCAACTGATGCAAGCAAGCACTAGGAGCAAGATGCAGTTCACCCTAGATGGCTTACGGTGCAAGTGTCTGAGTCTTTGCTGGGAACCTCTGAGGAACAATGGAGTGAAGTCGGAAGTTTTAAAATATGAATCTAAATTACTGTAAAAAAAAATGCCTGAAAGAAATTACAACCTAGAGTTGCCTTTTTGTGCTCTCTATATGGCGAGCACAGAAAGATGCCTGGTGTTCTGTTTTGAAGAAAGTGTAGTTTCATGATACTTTACATTATAAGAAATGTATTTTTATTGATACAGAACATCAAATATTATTGGGTTTTATACCTTATTACTTTCATATGGAGAGATAGTAAGGTATGCAAGGAGAACCTGTGCCATCAAAGATGCATTGTGCCAACACAGACAATGTGTTACCTTGCAAGATGACCTGCTTATTGACGGGCTGTGCTGCAGGGAAGTAACAGTACTGCGCCAATTCAGTTGCAGCTATAATATTGCTGCATGTCACTGCTTCATACTTTGCAGTTCATGATTTGCCCTATCCATTGCAATACACTGGTGTTCTGCCGCAGGTGAAGGACAGAAAGTTTCTGGATAAAGTCAGTACTGCTGGATAAACACCTAACACTTCTGCACTTATTTCTCACACGGTTTTTATTCTTAGATATCTTAATTGCCTTCACCTGGTCATTAAACAACCATGACTGATATGTGCCATCTATGGTTTTCTCTTAGCTTTCATCCTATGTGAAAAATACAGTCTTTGGTTTTGTTTGGGTTCTATTTATTTTTAATGTACCCATATAAAAGTCTAGTTTGTTAGTGCAATCAGAGCACTTGATCTTGGAAGTAAGAACAGAAAATGGTAAAAATTGTGAAGACTTTTAGTTTCCTTTCCTACTCTTACACTACTTTATACACAGAGGATTTCTATCATGACTTGTGGGCTTTAAAGTTGCTTTTTGTCAGAGTACTGGCTGTCAGTCATGGTCTTGATCCTGGCATATTTCTTAGATACAGAGAGACTGTGCAATGAACATGATAAAGGTCTAAACATTTATCCTTTCTCCACTTTCTCTGATAAATCAGCTTTATGAGTAGAGTATATTTGTTATCTTTATGTCAGCCTGTGCAGCTAAGTACGCAGATTTACCCATAGACTGATGTCTTTAACCTTGGTATGATTTTGGAGTGTAATGCTCCAAGTAACATTTCGCTCTCACACTAAGGCAAAATTCTGGATCTTCCTTCATCCCATTTGTAGTAAGCCAAGAGAGAAACAGCTACAGGAAAGTATCCATTCCCATTACTGTCCTTCATGGGAATAACAAACAAGATCTGATTACTATGATTCTGAAAGACATAAAAGTGACATAACCATGCAGTCATGCTGCATAAAACAGTTACAAACATAGTGTTAAAAATCAGCATTTCTATTTCCCTGGAATTTCTGAAAAACAAAAGCTAAACCCCAAAACGACCACACAGAGTTCAATTTCTGGAATGTAAAATAGGTGTGTTAATTTTTAAAAAAATAAAAATCCAAATCCAAAACATGAGTGGGAAAATAACCCATAAAGTTATGCTATTTCTGAATTAGTCAAAATATTTTGTATAGAAAATGTAAATGCAGAAGAGGTTTGCAGTTCAGTTCTGCAAGAAAGCATGGAAGTCATGTGAACAACAGTTCAAGCTTTCATTCTTGAGATCTCCAAGATTCCGGCTGAGCTGCTGGCCTTTCTCAGGCTTCCAGGGTCTGGTTTCACCATACCACAAGCTATTTCACCATACTACAAATCAAGCTGTCTATAGAATGACAATCCAGCACCTTAGGGGAAAATGGTAAAACAGGTATGCTATTCAAACTTGTTAGGCTTTAGGCTTTAAAGACCCACAACAGCTGTGACGTCAAGAGAAGAAATAGTTTTGCAAAGGCATGCTGACTATTACATCAGAAGTTCGTTAAAGTTAACTTTTGTGCTTCCTGTAACACAATAAAGCCTCAATCAAACAAGCATTTTGAAAAAAAACTATTTTGTTGGAAAATATTGAGCTAGTGTCATGAAAGCCTCAAACTGGCAGTCATATAACAATATTTTCCAGAATTATTTTCCAAGTTTAGTGGCTTTTTGTGATTATTTGTGGATGAAGAGAGATAGTGAAAAGAGTTTTTCATATGGTCACACACACAAGTCAGCTCTGTTAATTGCTGAATTTTGAAAAATCCAGTTGCCAAATGAAATAATATTTCTGGAAAATTTTTAGGAGTAAATGGTATAAATCAGCATTAAATCCCAGTGAACTCCAAGCACAACAGCAACAGAATTAATCCCCCTTTTGGAGAATCTGCATAGTGTATCAATTCTATAAATAGTGCTTCATTGCTAGGAAAATATTTCCATCTAAATTAATTTAAGAAAGTACACTGGATTTTGTTTCTTCCTTGGACTGATTTCCAGAAATCATCTATGATTAGCCCACAATATTTTTGAATTACTGTGATTGATTTTCAAATGATAAACGCATCATAGCTCCCACCAAAGTTGTCCATGACTTTGCCATCATCACTGCTTAACATGAAAGTTGAGTAAATACAAAGTAGAGTCTCTAGTGGCTAGTGATTACTACTGAGCAAGAAAGAGAAGTGAGAGGTCCCTTACATGGTAGCCCCATGACACTAACCAGATAAAAAACGTTGTTCATAGCAGGAAAGCAATTCCATATGTATCAAAGAAGACTGTATTTATAGGATGTTTTTTCCATTTATTGCCATAATTTTAAAGATTCAGATGAACTCAACTAGACATATGCAGCCTTCAAACCTTCCTTAATGCTTCTTGATTGAACTATGGATAGAAGAATTTGCAATTCACCTTAGATCCTTTAGGGAGATGCTTTGAGTAGTCTTTATAAGTAAGGTACTTCATAAAGTAAGAGAATAATTGAATTGTATTTGAAGATCATCACTATATTTGAATTTAAAAATTGAATTTCAAATGTGTTAGCTGAAAATGAACTTCAGCTTCAGTAACTTTAGAATTTCTAATTGACCTAAGATCTGAGCAATGTGAGATACCTTGGTTAGACATCCATTCTCATTTATAGCCATACTGTAGAGTAACCTGAAGTGTTAAGAAATCCAGCAAGGAGTTTTCTGACAGTAGATAACTGCTTTCCAAAGAAACCATGAAATTAATAACTACACTTACAATTGGTACTACTTAGAACCTGTATTACCAAGCTGGGTTTTGATATAATTCGATAAATATGTTGGCAGAAAAACCAATTATCAAACATATTTCATGTCTTCTTAAAACTCTAACAAAACTACTGAAATCAGGTTTACATATATTTCAGGTGAATCTAATTTAATGTGTCTGCATTGTTAATACTTTTTGTTTACTGTGTAGGAGTTTTCACAACTGTGTGAAAGGACTTAGTGAACTTAATTCTGAGATGCTGGATAAATATTAAACTTGCTCAATGGAATCCCAAAGGCATTGGCCACATGATCTGGCTGTACAGCAAAACTGACAGATTTTTTAAGGCCTTGTTCATGGGTCTAAAAGGCCTGGTTCCCATCTCTGACTAGTGAACTTTTTCACAGCTTCAGCTGAAGCCCTACACATCTATGGGGCATAATGGAATTCATCCAAGCATCCTCAAAGAGGTAATTGGTGTCATCATAAAACCTCTCTCAATAATTTTTTCACAGTCCTGGAAATCTGGAGAGGTCCCAGCTGAGTGGACATTGGGGAATTGTGATGACCGAGGCATGGTCCCAGCCCAACAGAGAAACTAGAATGTTTATTACAAAAGGCAAACCCTTTTTATACACTTTTACAAGACAAGTATTTTTACAAAATGACCTATCGCAGGTTGCCATGCTTCTTAGTGTCCTTATATGGGGTGATCACACGCTGTTCACTTGTCCAGCAGGCTCCTCTGTAGGGCTGGCTGTAGTGTAGGATTTCTTCCTATTAAGGTCAGGTGGAAACAAGCTCCCCTGTGCAGCCATGGCACACTGCAGGTGCATCTCACAGCCTGCAGCTCAATGCCATCTTACTTCTCCCCAGAGGGAAAGTTGTCCCAGTTTTCAAGAAGGGCAAGAAGGAGTACCCCAGAAACTACAGGCGTGTCAGTCGCACTTCAGTGCCTGGTAAAGTCAGGGAGAAAATTGTTCTTGAAAATATTGAAACACTGAATGACAACACAGTCATCAGTCACAGGAACACAACAGGACTGGAAGGGATACTGATCAAGTTCACAAATGATACAAAACTAGAAGGAGCTGTTGACTCCCTTGAGGGCAGGGAGGCCCTGCAGAGAGACCTGCACAAATCAGGGGTCTGGGCAATCACCAACCATATGAAGTTCAACAAGAGAAAATGCCAGATTCTGCACCTGGCACGGGGCAATCCTGGATGTATGGACAGATGGGAGAAGGACATGCTGGAAAGCAGTGCCATGGAAAAGGATCTGGGGGTCCTGGTCGGCGGAAAGCTGAACATGAGTGAGCAGTGCCCTGGCAGCCAGGAGGGCCAAACATGTCTGGCAGAGGGCATCAGGCACAGCATCGCCAGCCAAGCAAGGGAGGGGATTGTCCCGCTCTGCTCTGAACTGGGGCAGCCTCACCCCTAGTGCTGGGGGCAGCTTTGGGTGCCACAATGTAAGAAAGGTATTAAACTATTAGAGAAGGTCCAAAGGAGAGCAACAAAGGTGGTGAAGAGCCTTGAGAGGAAGCCTTACTTGGTCTGTTCAGCCTGCAGGAGACTGAGGGGGACCTCATTGCAGTTACAACTTCCTTGTGAGGGGAAGAGGAGGGGCAGACCCTGATCTCTTCTCTCTGGTGACCAGTGACAGAATCTGAGGGAATGGCCTGAAGTTGTGTCAGGGAAGGTTTAGCACGGATCTTAGAAAAAGGTTCTTCACCCAGAGGGTGGTTGGACATGGGAACAGGCATCCCAGGGAAGTGGTCACAGCACCAGCCTGACAGAGTTCAAGTGTTTGGTCAATGCTCTTAAGCACACGGTGTGACTCTTGGGGATGGTGCTGGGCCAGAAACTGGACTCAATGATCCTTGTGAGTTCCTTCCAACTCAGCTTATTCTGTGATTCTGTTTAGACAGCCCAAATGTTAATGGCTGTGATTCTCCTTCTGCTGCATGGAATGTGGAAGTAAAACTCTATCTGTCTGAAGGACTGTGACATGAAAAGGTGTAAGGGTTAAACAAATCTCACACTGGATCCATTCTGGAGATGCTACTGCTCTTGAATTTCATAAAAGTAACCTTGATTCTCCTGTCAGCATCAAGGCATCCCATCTGCTCATCCATTCAGTGTTAGTAGTCACCTGCAATGGGAAGTTAAAATACTGCGTCAGTCTGTGTTATGTTGCTATCTGCCTAATTTCGTGCCAACAGCAAACTCAGGGATTTTTACAGGGACAAAATAATGCAACTGCTGCAGCAACCACATGTTTTCTCTCATACAGGGGGAAAAAAATAAGGTCAGTGTGGGCTTGAAGGGTTGTAAAGCTTTAGTCTGCCTGAATTATTTTATGCTTGTGAAAGTTAAGCAGATGAGAAACACATTAAATAAGATGACAGAATTTAGATTATACCTCCTCCCCTCCTTGTGCCCCTTCCAAGTCCTTAGCTCAGTGGATGAATTCCTCCCCCCATTCCTTTTTTCCTTTTTTTTTTTTTTTCAATTTGTTAAGATGCTGAAATCTGCTTTGTGTGATTTATGAAGGAACTTGAAGCGATTAGTTTCACAGTGCATGAAAATTCCTCAGGTTCAGAGGGATGTCCAATCTGTTACACCGCGAGCCGTTGACTGGATGAGAACATGAGCAGCTCAGAGCCATAAGGAGATTGTGTTGAGTTATTAAACACTTGTGGTAAAGCTGCTTATTGTTAATTCCCCAATGTCCTGCTGAAGTGATCGGATAAGATCAGATCGGATTAGATCAAAGAGCCTGGGAACCAGCCTTTCGAGCAGATTCATTTAATCAATAAAGAGGGTCTCCAAAGAGAGAGAGAGGCAGTACCAGGATCACGAGAGATTAGAGTAGGGAAAATAAGAAACAACAGATTATTTTCCTCTGATTTTTAAAATGTAATTCTGTAAGCCAAAGCATGCTTTTGTGTGTGTATGTGTACGTGTGTGTGCTAAAAACTGCCAAAAAGGATGTAAGTGCTCCCTTAAAACTTCATTACCAAGCCGACAGTTTTAAACGAAGTATTTTGCAATACAGTAATACTTAATAAGTCAGGAGACTGTAAAAGTATTATTAAAGCAATCAGTACCATGAAATACTTACTGTGAAAAAAAGGAACCATTAACAGCATTTCAGCAGAAGCAATTTTTGCTTTAATGATTCCTTAAGAATAGGGGATTCTGGGTGGGTTAATCTGCACAATTTCTAATCTTGCTTTCATCTAAGAGAAAAAATATGGGAGCAAAACCCAATAACAGCACCAACAACAACCCCCACCCACCAGTATCACATCAAGATCAGAATGTATTAAATTAATAACACTGGCAGATGTTGTGGAATGCGTATTGTTATAATACATGTAATTACAGTACAACTGCTGCTGTTAATGCTTGTACAGTGAATAGACTTGTGTATAAGTACTTGCAAAACCTTGCTAAATCTGTACTAAAAGCTAGAAGCTGTTAGTAAATGTTTAGAAAGTTAACCCACAGAAGAAAGAAAAAAAAAAGGAAAACATGAAGAACAAAGAATCATTCATTCTAACGAAGCAATGGTATAACTCCTTTCTATTTCTAGAGTAGCAGAATTTGGCCCAAAATAATTTGGAGACAAGGACACACCTCCTTCAAAGATTATTAGCCCTAATTGCTTAATAGAAAATTGCATCTATTTTACAGGTTGCAATTTATATTCAGAGTCAGATATGGATACATATCTATAAATCCCTTCTATAAAATGTAATTTTCTATCCAGATAGGCTGATGACTTTAGGCTCTGTACACCTTTAGCAATTGTTAATTACTATGGGACAGTTTAACACTATTTTCCAAATCAGCGTGCATACATAAAATGACTGCAATCTAATAAGACATATTATTAGTGATGATTATTGTCATAGATAAATTAGATTGAACAGAAAATAACCTTCATCCTTAGCATGTTTTAGCTCTCAGAATTAATGTGATTTGGTGAACACATATAAATAAAAGTCTGATGAGTCCCTGCTGACTGCAGGGCCTGCTGGTACTGAAGTGTATCAATTTCATGCAGATGATGAATTCCTTAAGCATTCGATGATAATCATGCTTGATTTGACAAGACTTTCTCATGCTATTTTAGGGCCTTAATTTTCTGTGAAGTTCTGTCAAGTGTTCATCAAGCACCCACTTATCTCCTATCTTAACCTGGCAGCCAATCCAAAGGTTGCCTACCACTGCTGTTACTGGTCCCAGTCCATTAATATTCCTGCCACGTGACTGTCCACAGAGAGAAGCCAATCAATGGCTGATTAACATTCAGGTCACATGATGCCTAAGGAGAGTAAATGAGTTACACACAGTAAGACATCAAACAAATTTTCATCTTGAAAGAGTGATTGCTTTTTCTGCTGCTGTGATGTTTGTCAAATTCGCTCTAGCCTTGTCCAATTAAGCTCCATGAGCTGAATGACTAATGAAGAGAAGCGAACGCTGTGCCAGCATGACAGCTATGAGACGTATCACTGAATAAGAGCTGCTGAAGAAATTTCTTAAAATTAAAAAAAAAAAAACAAAATGATTGAAAAATCACGTCTGGATAACTGGTGTAATTGCTTTCAAATTTCAGATGCTGTTTAGAAGTCTCTAGTGAAAAATATAAATTGCATCGTGCTGTATAGGATATTTGTTTTCTGTCTAACTTTACCATGGCAAATGAGCTTACATTTTCTCATAATAAAATTATTTTTGAGATTTTGAACAAATATACATTAACTGGATTATTGCCAGCAAATGTGCTAATGAACTTTCACAGGCTGCTGGAGACATACTGATAACAGAAGATCCCACTTTTAAGCATCAGCCAACATAGATAAAAAAACCCCTTACTTTATGAAACTGAAAGAAAAAAGGAAAAAAGGGAGATATGTAGCAGATGAGCTGGAGGTGGGAAGCAAGTTTATGCTCTGGATTTCAGAAGGAAGTAGCTTTACAGGACACTGATTGAGATACTGTGTGAGATTCTTAAATAATGTGGCAGAATTCTTTTTGCATCCTTTGAGAAGCTGATCCAGTATGGAGTTATTATTTTATTTTATTTTATTTTATTTTATTTTATTTTATTTTATTTTATTTTATTTTATTTTATTTTATTTTATTTTATTTTATTTTATTTTATTTTATTTTATTTTATTTTATTTTATTTTATTTTATTTTATTTTATTTTATGTCACTACTACATATTTTTTGTTAAATTAAAACTGCTCAAGGAAACAAAAATAAATGTATGAATAGAATTATAATCCTGCTTAGCAGAAAGCTTTTAAAGTGAATATCTGAAACTACATTGTGGGACACCACTGAAAGTATATTTAGTCAGAAAGTCAGAAATTGCATTTTAGTGCTGATACTGTACTAAATTCTGGTGATGTGTTTGGAGTAGGGACCCTATGACTAATAAAGCTTTCATCCAGTCACTGAAAGAAGTTACAGTCACCTAATGGATTACTGAAGATATGAAAGAGCGTCAGATCCTACTTATTAGGTTCTAGCATGAAATTAGTTATATTCCCAAGGCAATCTGAAGCAATATTTTCAAGCTGGCTTAATAAGGGTGTTAGAGCATGCCAATTAACTGGCAGCTGAAATAAACAGTAGTTGGAGGCATAAGACAGTGTTTATATCTGCAAAGCTAATAACATTTTAAATGGGACTTCTTGGTACGGTGGCTCAAGGTGCTGGAAGGAGGCAAGATGTGGAACATACAGTATTCAAAAGACTATAAGTAAATTCTCAGCACTGCTAGTCAAGGATGGAGACTGCAAATAGAGAAGCAATGAATTTCTGAGAGTCAGTGAGAAGGGAAACAAAGAGGCAGGGGGATAGCAGTTTACTGAAGGTAGAAAGGGGGTGTCAAGTGGCTACTGCTGAAGCAACTTGTGGTGAGTGATTTGACCAAGTGCCTGCCTTTAAGGCATCACCACAAAGGCACATGATGGGAGAGACTGTGTAAAGGGATCAGGATAGAAAAGGGAGGAACACATGGAAATAGCGATATGGCATACTGCTTTTGTGAGGCATTGTTTTTAGTAAAGTAACGCTGTAAACTTCAGAGCTCAGTATTGCCTCGACATGAAATATTAGCTGTTAGATTACTGTTTTACTTGTTCCTGCTGCAGCCATACCACAGAGAATTCACAGGCTCTGAACCATTAGCTGCTCAAATGTTAACAAAGCAAAAAACGGTGAATATTGTTATAAGCAACACCACTTGCTGAAACATTTAAATCAACAGTAGAGAAGGTGTCTAACTTTCTGTCAGTCACATTAGGTGGTTATGAATAAAAGAGTATTCTACTTTCTGCATAACTTTGCATAATTAATAGTTTTTCATGCAAACTATTGTTTGCCTTAATTGTTGTTTCAACAGCTGTTTTCATTAAATTGTAAAGCTCTTTGTGTCTAATCCTTTGAGCTGCACTATTGATAACAAGAACGCACTGGAGCTAGCTTTAGAGGAAGAGAGTCCCTGCCAAGCTGGAAAGCAGTCATGAAGTTACTTGAGAAATAAGGCCCTACAGTGGGACTGGTTGTGTAGCTAATCCATTAGTCTTTTCAAAAGGACCTTGCTCTACGCCCTTATGGCTAAATTGACCCAACAACCTATCAATGCCTTTATTTGCTGAGTGGTTGTCCATGAAAGGTCTCCGTGCTGGATCCAAGCTGTAATCAAAGCCTCCATCAGTACCAGGGCCCTGATGACACAAATGGCCAAACTTTCAACAAGGCTGGCTGGCTTCCAGCCACGCCATTTTATAGATACAAAGAGGCTGTGTTGTGCTGTGGAATTCATTTTCTTGTTTACTTCCTACAGAAACAAGAGCATAATCAGCACTCAGTGCATCGGATCAGACCGCTGAGTTGTTGACAGAAGCTTGGAGAGGCTTGCCAGCTTTCCACATGAAACACTGGCTTTCTTCTAATACACCCCCCACCGTCTGTGGCCCTGCCAATTGTAGCACATCAGAGCAACCATTGAGATAATGACCGTGAAGTCTCATGATACACTTTGATGAAGTGTAACATTTTTTAAAGGATTTTTGTCTGTGCCAAAATGATAGAGACAGCTGACTAAAAATCACCCCATCAAAATCAAGGCTGATGAACAGCAGGCAAAGACATGTGCTTCCACAGAGAAAAGGGAGGAGAATTTACAGCCAAAGACTCTCAATGACTATGTGCACCACAGATTCCTTTATTTTGCTTTTAAATGATCCTTTGTTTCAAATGAATATATGTAACTTTGCCAAGAGAGCAATTTCCCCAAATATTTTTTTATTCCGCATCAAAAAATGATTCAGCATTTAGCATTTATAATGTTAAATAAATACCTTTTCTATACAAGCTAACTTTGTCTCTTAACATTAATTTTTTGCAACTTTGCAAAGCAAAGTTTTGAAATAGTTGGGACTTAAAACCTTCTCAGCCATTTTAAAATTGTCTAGTGGCAACTCATTGAACCAACTTAGCTTATGGTAAAACAATTGGAGATGTGTTTTCCAAGCAAACCACAGCGAAAAGAAACAGCAAGACGGTCACTTAGATTTTTATGCTGCTTGCTTCAGTAGTCCAGTATGTTTTGTAACAGGAAATTCATTGCTTGCAATGGATTCATTTATACACACCAGTGCTAAGGAGCCTGGTTTAGGAGTTTAGAGAAAGTCTACAGAATTTCTTGAACTGGCTATTTACTATGGATCTAGACCACCCCACTGTGCTGATGGAAGTGTGGTTAGGAGGTCTTTGAGCTGAATCAATTTGAGTTGGAATTTTCCCAGTGTATCACAGTTACATAAACACCTGTGCAAAATATCTTTGAGCTGAATTAATGGCATAGGGATGCTGGTGGGGGAGGGGAAGAAAGGGAAGAAATGGAGTGAGAAAGAGAAAGCTGTTTTCAGTAGTTTTCAACATTTCTTGCTTGTAAAAAGTGGGTCTGGAGGACTGTGTTTTAACCTGTCTTTAACCAATACAGGAGCTCATGTATGTCTATTTCCTTGTCTCCTCAGTACTGTAAGCCTAGAACAATGCTTTTAAAGTCTCCTTTTCTCTCTCTTCTGTGCTCATATTAAATTATAGCTTTTTCCAAGCTCAAATTTACACAGCATGCTGGAGATATACAGTGGCAAAGAAGGATGCAGTAGTCTTCTGGAATAGATCAAAAGTACTGGCAAGAGAACAAAAGTGCAAACTTCTCTTTGAACCCAGGTACACAGCATGCTGCAACCAACAGTGTTATAAGTGTGCAGAATTCAGCACTTTCCAGAAGATAGATGTGGAATACATATAGGGATTTTTGATTCAGTTTGCATCCCATGTCTGGCTTTGAACAAAGAGGAAAAATTTGGAAGAGAAAAAAAATGGAGAGGGGATCTATCTTGCAGTGGGGATTTGTGGATGTTCCAGCAGTCCTGTCTACTTTCCTAGAAATGCTTAGTTAAAGGGGGAGGCAGCACAAAACACTTCAGTGCAAGAGGATACTTCTTCCTATTATGACTCAGCCTCTGTAGTACAGAGTCTGCAAAAAAACTGGCACTTTGTTTTCTCTGAGATGGCTCTTTGCTCTGCAGTCTTGATATAAAATAAGATAGACAGTATGTGGTTGCTTTCTGTATGTGGGGAAAAAGGGATCAAACTTGAGCAGATTTCATGTGGTTTGTGTATAGCAAAACCAGGTAGAAGTCTCACTTTGTTAACTTCCCTCCTAACAAATACAAAGCAGTTCAAATTTGCCAGGTAGTGACACAGATTGGATTGACGCGCTTGCAGAATTGAGTTTTTCTTTCTTTAAGTTTCATTAAACCAATTTTTCATACTTCTATTTCACTTACAAACAGGGCATAAGTTGTGCTTCACAGCTGGGATGTGCATTGTCCTTCCATGAACACACAGAGTCATAGAATCATAGAATCACAGAATAGTTTGAGTCAGAAAGAACCCTAAAACATCATCAAGTCTGACCCTGCTGCAGTGAGCAGGGACATCTTCAACTTGGTCAGGATGCTCAGATCCCTGTACAACCCAACTGTGAATGTTTCCACGGATGTAGTATCCACTACCTCTCTGAGAAACCTGTGCCAGTGTTTCACCACCCTCATTGTAAAATACTTCTTCTTTATATCTAGCCTGAATTTACCCTCTTTTAATTTAAACATATTATCCCTAGTCTTATCAAACAGGACCTGCTAAAAGTTCTGTTCCCATCTTTCTTCTAAGTTTCCTTGAGTAATGAAAGGCTGCAATAAGTTCTCCCTGGAGCCTTTTCCTCTTCAGGCTGAACAATCCCAGGTCTGTCAGCCTGTCTTCATAGGAGAAGTGCTCCAGCCCCCTAATCTTCTTTATGGCACTTCTCTGGACTCGCTTCTAGTCCTTCCTGTGCTGGGAACTCCAGAGCTGGATGCAGTGTTCCAAGTGGGGTCTACCAAAGCAGACTAGAGTGGCAGAATCCCCTCCCTCACCCTGCTGGCCACGCTGTTTTGGATACAGCCCAGGATACAATTGGCTTTCTGGACTGGAAGTGCACATTGCTGGGTCATGTCCAGCTATAGGTCCACCAATATGTCTAAGTCCTTGGCAGGGCTGCTCTCAATACTTTTCTCCCATAGCCTGTATTGGTAGCAGGAGGTTGTCTCAACCCCGGTGCAGGATTTTGTACTCATTCTTGTTGAAGGGCCCACTTCTTGAGCTTTTTCAAGTCCCCCTCTGGAATGGTATTCTGTGCTTCATGAGTGTCAACTACATGACTTAGCTTGACGTCATTTGTAAACTGCTGAGGGTACACTCAATCCCACTCTTTATGTCACTGATGAAGATATTAAGCAGATATTAAGATATTCCCAGTACAGGCTCCTATGGGACTTCACTTGAAACTGATCTCCATGTGGATCTGAAGATCAGTGGGCTATTGAGCCATTGGACTCTAATCTCTGGACAATCCAAACAATTGACATCCAGCAAATACAAACAGTTCATCAATCAAATCCATCTCTCTCCCGTTTACAGAGAAGGATGTTGTAGTGGCCCATGTCAGAGGTCATACATCAGTGAATGCTGGGATGACAGTGCCTGAAACCCTTTCCAGTTATTGGGTGTTTTAGCAGGAATAACTGTTTAAGAAGTCCATCTAGTCTTGTTTGCTGATAACTTGGTGACAGTTCTGTACACCCAGTACAGACATCCAAGCACAATCCGCAGTCATAAGTGAGCAGAGTGCAAAGGTACGTCCACTCTCATGAATTCTCAGAGGCAGAATTCATGTGCAAACCTTCACCAGCATGTCCCAAATGCCTTGCCATCTGTTAATAGCAACAAGTCTTTTGACATTAGTATCACACTTGAAACACTGCATCTGTGGTGTGATGGTCAAATTTTCGGTAATGTGGTTTAGTGATGCTAGCAGTAGAAGCACTTTCCTATCTAACAGGAAAAGTTAAAGGAGGCAAAGAACTGAATACATCACTAGAGAAAGTGCTGGGATTGCACAGGGTGTGTGTCTGTGTGGGGTGTGTGTGTGTGTGTGTGTGTGTGTGTGTGAACACGAGTGAACCAAGAACTATTCATACAGTTTGAGAGTGTTATTTCCCATCTCCTTCCTGTTTTTTGAAAGAATGTCCTGAGAGTATTAATTTTGGAAAGCAGTTCAAACAATGAGGTTATTCAAGCTGGCCTTGTTTTTGCTGGCTGGTGAATGCCACTGCACATGAAATAGGTAACCTTACAGCAGCCTGGATGGGAATCAAAATAATTAGAACACTTAAGAGATTTGTACCTTAGAGGCAAAGGTTGTCATCCTCCCACGTCTATTTTCATTCATATCACAAAACTGGGTAGGAAAGGGAGGACTGAGTTAGGCAGTTTTGCATCTCTGAGTGGGCATCTGTCAGTGATAAGCAATTTTGAAGGAACTTTGCTGCAGGGAATATTCAACAGTGATATAGTCCTAGCTGTACCAGTGAATTTATTCATTATGAATGCCAGCATGAGAAAACTGAATGAAGTCAAGGCAAATGAAGAAAAGGTTGTGGGGAGAAGATAATGAAAGGAAGAGGCGGAGGGTGGGGGGAAAAACAGTTAGCAATGTAGGCACATATGTTTCAAAGCTTCTCAGATTTCCTGAAACTGAGCCTAACTGAAATGAATAATAGTTAGAATTCAAACATAGTATCATGACAATCCAGGCATTTTGGAAACCACTTCCCCACAGAGTCTTTAAGGACTACTTGATGCTGAGGACTATGACTGGAGGAACTAACATCTGCTGTATTCACCCAAAGCCATGTATATGATTTCATTTTTCCTCTTGTCTTTTAATGATGAAGATTTTACTCTTTCTTTTGTTGTTTTCTTTTATTTTCTTATGTTTTGACCTGTGGAATCAGAGTAGATCAAGTAAAAAAAATAAATAAATGCATTTGTTTGCTTCTAGTTTTCATAGTATAAATAAACTCACAAATTAGAAGAAACTGAAATTCTTGAGAGGAAAATAATGAAACAAGTAATATTAAGTCCCTCCTACAAAAAAGCCTGGCATCCTAACCTATGGTCTATTGCATTATGTGCCCATGAGTATACACCTAAGCCATGAAAATCTTAGCATGAAATGAAACAGAAATATTCATGTGAAATTTGTTAATTTTTATATGTATGGTTATTTATCATTTTTATTAATTGATCAATTTATATGCATAGCAGTAATGAGGAATTGGAAAGAACTGAATGTTAACTTCAAGTCAAGCAACAAATTAATATTTCTTGCATGAAAATAAAAAACATTTTTAAAAATCAGGAAAATCTATGCTACCATATTCAAAGAGGGGAACAAAATATGTTCTTTTACCTTTATCGTCCCACTGCATGAAACTATTGCCAAACAAAATACTGGGCTATTAAAAATACAGTTTTGTAGAAAACAATATGGTTTCAGTGATAAGTTCTTGGTATTTACCTTGTAATGTACTCAAAAACCTATGATGTGAAATATAGGCAACATGGACCAATGAAGTAAACTTTAATGCTTTTTTTCTGCCTGAGAGGCAGAACCTGGTAGATTACAGTTGTAGTAACCTGACCTTGTCTCATGCTCTAACTTCTTGCAGAGTATATACAACATTTTAAAGCTAAGTAATGGATGATATTATGTCATTAATATTAAAAACATGGAGGTCTGCAAGAGCAAATTTTTTTAATCACAGATGATGGAGTGTTATTTGAAGAAGAATGGGGAGGAAGTATTTAGTCATATTTTACATGAATTTCATTACATATAAAAGTTTCCATCAAAGGATGACACTAAAGCCCCAACTGGCCAATTCTTTCAGCATCATCTAAAAGTAAAAATTTTGTTGAAATATATGTTCATACATCTGTCTCCAGACTATCAGCATCTATAACCAGTCTATACAGTCATCATGGGACTTACTAGAGACCATCAGTGTCTTGGATCTTGTATTTAGTGACAGTGGGAATGATGTAATTTTTACTTAACTCATTTAGTCTTATATCATTATTGATAATTTTAATATTTTTTGTAGTTAAATTGGAGGTATTAGCAAAGGCAAAGGCACTTTCACTAAGAGAGAACCAAAACCTTTATCTCCCTGATTAAAGGAAGTTTTACTAGTGGGAAGTGGTGCTATCAGCAGGATCAGACTCCAAGACAACATTTATAACAAATCATCCAATTGCATATGTGGGAATAGTGGCTCTTGGCTAAATGCAGTGAACAGGTTGTTGTGATCCAAAGAGAGATTACATTTCATATACACTAAAAACTCCCTTAAGATACAGTGAGAAAGATTATTTGCTCTTGTACTCATTGCACTGAAAGATTTTTAGCTGCTAGGAAAGAAATGGATTTTTCCCTCTTGTTCTGTATTTTTTTAAGAAATATTTTTCTCTGAAGGACTGTTGGCCTCTGGCAAATTCTGAGTTTTAAAATACAGTGTCAGTAAATTAAATTCTGAGCCCACTGAAGTCAGCTGAGTTTTGCCATTGAAATCTGCAGAGGCAGGATTTTGCCTAGTGTTTGGAAAACATTGCTTGTGGCAATCAGATAGCAACCATTGCTGACATCTAGCAGAGAAAACACTAACTACTCAGCTGTCAGTAGCACTCAACTGTTGCTTCTTCTCCCTGTGCAGACACCAGAGTTATGTGACCAAAACCAGGCAAGTGCTTAGAAATAATCTGTGATCAAATTAGCAGAAATCTTATGGCCAAGACCTTTCTCAACTTTAAGTTAAGGACCATTACCTCCTTATATTTTCTCCTTCAGTCAGATGCCTTAAACAGGACAACGACAGAATCTGTTCAGCACAGGAAAGTAGGTCTTAAGAGTCTTAGGACAGACTTCAAATATCTTCTGGTATGGTGAAAAAACGTGAGCATTCTTGTGCAAAGTTATGTAGATAAGGTCCTGGCTTTGGGACACACAATTAGATAGATTAGCTTTGATGGGATAGCTCAAATGCTTACAAGAAATCTATCTTAGTGAGATTCCTTTATTGCCATTAAAGGAAAAGCACAAAATCCAGATAATTTCACTTTACTTTATATTACCAGAACTGGAAAATACAAGAAGTTGTTCATCAGAGACTCAGACTCAGGAAAGTGTGAAAGTTGAGGCTTGTTTATGAAGCATTTTTACCTTCTTGCTTTGTACTATGTCTACTCTTTTGCTTAGGCAAAACATCTAGTCTCTTTTTCTACTGCACCATGGCCTCTAGGGGATCATAATATTTTTTTTAGAGCATGTTCTGTGTATTGAAAGTGTTTTGTGAGAGAACAATTGAAAAAGTTTAGTGAGAGGTCTTTCAAGCTTGCTGAATTTAGGGATCCTTATCCATAACCCTCAAATTAACAATGCTGCTATTCTTTACATCATTTGTCCTTGAGAAATCCTCTATACACTCTTGGTTATTTTGAGAGCTAAAGATGCACAGAAACACCACTGCAAAAATAGAGGCCTATTTTTACAAGTCAGGTCTCTGTTTTAGTGAGTACTGTGTGTTGTGTGAAGTGATTATTTAGAGATTCTATGAACTCTGAAGTAAAATGATGAAAACTTCGTTTTCCTTCAGGAAACTATTTTAAATTTCAGTGGCTATATCTGAATTTGGGACCTTCACTGAAAAACTGGATATGGTTTCAGTGAAAGAAAATAATATTCTAAACTTTAAATAAATATTCAAACTTGATTTATGAAAATATGGTTTTCTTCACAGCTCTGGGACCCGGATCCTATTGTGAAGTGTTCCATTTTCTTATTTTTTTCCTATTTTTTTTCTAATTAAAAACCTCACAGAATTAAGAAAAGTTGTATTATTCATGTATGCAAATGTGTATCTGTATGAGTATAGAGACAGGTAAATCACTCTGACAATAGGCATGGCTTTAAAACAAAAACACTTTTGAAATTATCAAACTGTGGAAGTTCTGAATCTTCAGCACATAGTTAATTTGACAATGGAAATGCAATTCTTTAATATGGGCTGCCCTATCTGCATGAACTCTGGAAGAGACATCTGTATCTGTGAAACAACATTTCCAGTCACCTCTTGGTTAGATATTCGCTGAATTTAATTTATCTGACAGAGTTAGAACAATCTTTTCATCTGTGGATTGACTTCACAACTGGGCAGTATACTAAAATTTAGTGAAGAGACCTTTCTCACTGCCATTCAGTTAATGGCAAAAATGTGACTTTTTTCACAGGAACTGAACAGCAATTTTATTCTTTATATTGTGCTTATTCTAATGTTAGGTACTGTGCTCTGAGAAAAATACACTATTTATTTACCCTGGAGTTAATATTCTAGTGTTTCATAACCTTTCATTAAACCCCATATATTTTTCTCATCTTTTGCCTTGTTCTAATCACATATAAATTGGTACAGTGCAGTGTTTGTCTTGCTAACTGCTACTCACTCAGCAGAAATTAAGTGATTGCTTTCCTTTGTGATTTGTAAGCTCTTCCAGGCATAATTTTGCTTTCTGCCAACCACCCATATTCATTTGTTAACATAGCTCCTTTGTAGAATGACTATTAATTTAGAAATTCCCAATTAGAAAATGTGTATCCCCACTTTATTTTATCTTGCATGTGAATGTGGAGTGACTAATGTGCTGAAATCATGCAGTCAGGTCATATAATTTATTAATTTATACTGACACTATTTATCTAGATCAGGAGAGAGGTAGAGAATATTTCTGTTGACTCAGATCTTTGACTACTGGCAAACAGTATTCCATAGATTGTCTTCTGTCACAGCATCAAATTCAGCAATGTGGCTCAGCATCTTGTGCTTGCAAAGCCAATATTTTTTGCCAGAGGCTCAATGAATCCTATTCTTTCCTTGAATATGTACTCTACTGATAGATCACAGTCTAGCAGAAAAATCTTGAGCGGTATTTATCAACAGTCAATGAATACTTGTCGGGAAGGATGGAATGATAGCCAATTGGCCTAAACCATCAAAAAAGTCATTAATCTGCATGTCCTTTAAAAAAACTTGGCCCTTGATACCAACTGTGTTAAGGACTCAGGACAGGGTGAAAAATGAAAGAACTAAAGGAACTATAACTGTCATTCTCTCAGTTGCAGGTTTTTACATATTGGCACAAGAACTTTCCTTTTGTTAGTGCTCATTATTCTATGTGTGCAAAGAATCATATATTCTCTGGAACTGATTATTTTAATTTCCTATCATCTTGTCTTTGCACACATTAGATACTATTTTGCTCAAGTAGCTTCAGACTAGTTTCAAAATAAGGAATGGCTATTAACAAAATGCAAGACTCCAATAGTTGCTTTCCTTGAAGTTTTGTTCTGAAGGGAAAGAGAATTATGCTAATGAGAACAGCTTTTACCTCAAGCATCAACTCTGGTTTGGGAGATCCAGACCATTTCTTTTGTATCTAACTTTCTGGGATGGAAGTTTAACTAGGAAAAGGAACTTAAGTGGAATCGACTCTTTTGCATCTCCTTTGCACGGAGAACAGATGCAGTCAGACCAGAGGAAGCCTTTTTTTTTTTTGGTTTTGATTTTAGTTTTGATATTGTTTTGGTTTGGGTTTTTTTGTTATTTTGTGTGTGTGTTTGGTTTTTATTGCTGTTGTTGTTTTGTTTTTATTTCTGGCTTTTTTTGTAGTTTATATCTTTAATTCAACAGTGATTGTACCATTGCAGACATTGAGGGGGAAAAAATACACTAGATGAATGGGACTGTTTCTCTGAAAGCATGTTAGGAAGGTGTACTGTCTGAGAAAGTTTTAGAGAAGCACAGGTGAGGGAACACTGGTAGTATTCATTGGCACTAAACAACTGGGCATGCTCTTTGTGGTGGTTCCAGAAGTCCAAGCAGAGTACGCTGAGATAACTGGCTATATTTTCCTGGCTATCTTCATTGTGAACAAGGACTTAGAAGGGAAAGCCTGGCCACTGGCAACCCTCCATCTTTCCCCCACAAGATAGGACTGAAAATTGACTGCATTAAGCTTTTCTCTAAACAGCACAACATGCAGAGCTTTGAGGCACTTGAGATTAATCTGGTAACACTGACACATGACACAACACTTTGTTCCCGTAAATCCCATATTTTGCTAGACTTTTTCCATATTTCTTCTTTTTAAATGTTAGTTTGCCATTAGAGCAAATCATATATTCAAGAAAGTTGATATGAAGTATTTAATTACTTTTTGCTGCACTACACAATATTATTATTTCGTAGGATACCTTTTGCTGTTATTTGAAATAATAAATTTAGGAAGGGGAACACTCACTTCAGGTTTTCCTCCTATACTAACATACAAACTTCTTATTTAGGAAATCCAGTCTGAGTTTGAATGTTTTAGCAGAACTCTGCTATCATATTTTGGCCAATCATTTGTCTAATAGTTAGTAACTTAGTGTAATCATTATCAGCCCAGCAAACAAAGTTCAAACAAAGGGAACTGCTCCATCTAGAGTTCTGTCTTGCACATAAGCTTATTAAATATTTTAATCAATGATTTTACTAGCTGTCATGGCCTGTAGCATTAGCTTTCTCTGACTTGGTTTTTTCAATAATTTATGAATAATGAATCTGCTAACAAACTTAAAAAACAGTGGTTCATGTGATTTGGTGATCTCAACCTAGTTATAAATATCTGAGGGAAAGGTAAGCACATAACAAAAGATAACTAATTTTGCAGTAGTTTACCACATGAAAAAGTGTTTTCCAGAGATGAAGTGCTCAGATTTTGATTTAAAACATGAAGATGATAGTCCTGTGATTATTATTCCTGTGATGATTATTTCGGTAATTTTATCAAGCTAGTCTAAATCCAGTGCAAGTTTCTGCAAATACTTATTTCACAAGTAAATTCTGGTGGGAATGACTTCATCAGCATATAAAGGTATTACCAAACACTATACCGAAATATATATATATATATATATATATATATATATATATATATATATATATATATACACACACATATAACTTGCTTTTAATTTATTCAAAGCTCTTTTGTTTTGTATTCTGTTACATCCCTGTATTGGCCTTCTCCTGGTTTGCTTTGTTCTACTCGACAGATCTGAATATCTTTCTTAGTAATTTTATTAATTTTCCAAATGGAGACAACAGCAAATAATTCTTTTTAGATTTCTGCTCTCACTGTACCTCTCCTCTATATGTTTTTCTCTTCCCTTCCCTTTTTTCCCATACATTTTTTCAAATTAGATAGTCAAAATTGAATGCATTCACTAAAGTGAGAAAATTGGAAATTGCATTTGAATTAGTCAAATCCTGTGCAATGCTGCATCAAGGCAATAATTTTAGAAGATGTCTCTGTACAACTCAAAAAGCTAGTAGGTAAAAAGATCTAGCTAGACAAAAATCACGTAATATATCAATGATCAGTACATGCTGAGAAATGAGGGGTGGGAAAATGTGAGGCTTATGCCAGCCAAGTCATGACAGCCACCTCTCTGCCTGCTGTCAGCCCATGCAAACAAGACATGGTCTAAGCTGATTTAGCCCAGTCAAGCTGAACTGAATTACTCTGCAGCTGCAAAGAGCTATCTGGTGTGAGCAGTAACCACAGAGCAGCTACAAATGAGAGCTTGTTTGCATTTGTCAATCTCAGTGCTAAGTACAGCAAAGGCAACTTCGTTGCTGAGTCAGCTCGCCTGTTGTGTGCACTGCTCTGCTCTCCCCACACTGTTGCCGCTGTGCCTGGTTTAGAGCTCACTCCCATGATAATGCTACACAGCAGTTCCCCAAATCCTACATCTCCTGATCTGACAATGTGACTTTGGTTTTATCACAGTGTGACTGGGGTTAAAGACAGAGCTCTGAGTCCATTCTGGAGGTGGGAAATAGTAACATCCAGAAATAAAGCGGAAAAAGATTGTGTGAGCTGTTCTCACTGTAGAAGATGAACTATAAATACAACTACTGGAATAAATCTCCTAAATTTTAGGACCTGGATGTTAAAGGAGAGAGATGTCAAAGTGTCTCTTAATTTTTCTAAATGCCCAAGGCCTGATGCAAGTCAAAGTGATTATTCTGAAACACTGTACACAATGCCTTTCATAGCAAAGAGATCTCATCTTGTATTTGTAGACTCTTGAAAAGACACACATGAACTATGCAATTAAAAGTAGCACAGCACTTCTAACACTTTTTAACCTTGTTCTTAAGTGAACTCAATGAATTGGATATGGACACCTGTGCTGGTTTTAACACCAGCAGGAAATCAAACTCCAAATAAATCATTTCCCTTCCCCTGCCCCTTCTGGTAAGGGAGGGACAAAAAAGCAGAGACTATAGGTTGAGATAACAATTTACTAAAAACACAATTACAGCAGCAATAATAATAGAAAAAAAAATATATGAAAAGTGTTTTACTATCCAAACGGTATTCACTACTGGGAAAAAACCGAAGATGACTGACAGCCCCCTCAGATCAGGTCCAAGTGGTTTCCCCAGACAAGGGCACTGTGGTGACCTCAAAGTGCTAAACTCTGCCCCTTCTGTGTAATCAGGACATTGCCCCATCCATACCCACTGAATATTGGATGGACCCTCCTGCGAAGTGTTCAAGGCTGGGTTGGATGGGTCTCTGAGGAACCTGATCTAGTGAAAGGTGTTCCTGCCCACAGCAAGCCTGTTGGAGCTAGACAATCTTTAAGGTGCTTTCTAACCCAAATCATTCAAGGATTTCATGATTCTATGAATTATACCCCAGGCAAGCAATTATCTGACCAATCTTTACAATCTTTCCAAAAACAGAATTGAAAATGCCTTAAGCTTTGATTCTCTCTCTCCGGGTCATTGGCTAGTAAAACAACATGCAGACTAATCAAGATAAAATGGCAGACTCAACCAAAGACTGAAATATGCAGGTTGTTCTTCAATATCTCCATGGAATATTTATCTGGAAATGACAGCCTGTCTATTTTATATGCTGAGTAAAAATCAAGTATTAATTTTATTTCAGTACACATTTTGTAATGCAAGAATAGGTATGTGGGGATTCCAGAGAAATTAAGAGAAAAAAAGTCCACCCTACTCCAGTTTAATGCTATGTAAAAAAAAGTCAAATGGAATGTTCATGTTTTTCTTGGAATTGTTCTATTGTGGATATCATTTACCATTTTCACAAAGGAACATGTACAAATCAGTAACCAGGAACAAGTAGGAAAAATTAATGTGATACTTTAATAGGACTGATAGAACAAGGTGACTCATGCTTTGATGCCCAAGCAAATAGCAGCAGCTT
>VZTJ01006146.1:165530-187205 GCA_013397795.1 Orthonyx spaldingii | reverse complement strand
TTTTTTTTTTTTTAATTCTTTTACATTTAGCTTACTCTACACTAGATCAAAATACTGCCTGGAAAAATGCCAGCCTGTGGTCTTTTACAGATAATGTCATTGATGTTTCAAAGAACTTTTGCAATAAAACACAAAATTTATCTGCAGTGAGCTTACTTGCATTATATTTGCCTCATGAAGTGGTGCCGTAAGCGAAGGAACACTAGTCGCAATTTATTACCAAAACTGTTCTGAGGAACCCAGCTGGCAGACTGGGTTTCTTAAAAGAACAAAACAGAAAGTTTCATGTGAGAAAGAATCATAGAGGCAGAAGAAGAATCTCTGTGAAGTTGCTTGCAGTAATAAAATGTGCCTGATTTCCCGGCTCAGAGACAGGGTCCAGGTGAGGCTCAGATCACGTTGTCCCTCTGGGAGAATATTGCTTTCCTTGAAAACAGGTTGTAAGACTTTTGAAAATATGTTCAAATAGACTGGAAGCTGCCTTACCAGTTAAAATTTCTAGTTTATAAATAACACTTAAGGCTTACCTTAACTCTGAAATACATCTGCTTTAACCATCCTATCGTTCCACAAAACCTCTACTTCAACTTGACACAGAGACAGATACAGAACACATTTTAAAGTGACACTTTTTAGTAATTTAGTTCTAAATAAAGTCATTATGATGGGCAGTGAATCCAGGAGGAAAGCTCACTGTCATTTGATCCACCTCTAATTATCAAATTCTTTTTTTTCAACTCTTCATTTAATCTTTGATACTTATTTTGACATTACGAGTGGGTGGGGAGTGGAATCATCTCCCTGCTCAGGGCCAAATAAGCGTTTCAAATATATTTTACAGTCACTAGCACATTCTCTAGTAATAGCCAATAAATATACATAAAAAGAAGTGGCAATGAGCCTGAGGAAATACAGGCATGGGTTGTATTCAATCTCTGGGTCACAAATTCCCCACTCCTGTGGTTCATGGTAGAGAAAGAACTATTGAATTGCTGCTGATTGGGCTACTAAACCTACAAATCAATCCCACTTTGAAATCCACTTAGTATTCTGTAGATAGGCAGGCTTAAGTAAACAGAATTTATAAACGCATGAAAGAAATCTACAACAGATTAATGCATCCACAGTGGGCAGCTGCAGTGCAATTATCAGATCAGTTGAGCGGGAGTGTTCATCTGCTGAAAGTCTTGCGGGGAGGGGTCTGCAGAGGAATCTGTACCAGCTGGATTGATGGGCCAAGACCACTTCAACAAAGTGAAGTGATGGGTCCTGTCCTTGGGTCTCAAAAACCCCATGCCAACTACCAGGCATCCTGGTTTGTGTCAGAAATAGTATGGCCATGAAGATCAGGGCAGTGATTGTCCCTCTGTACTCGGAACTGGTGAGGCCACACCTCAAATCCTGTGTTCAGTTCAAGAAAGACATTGAGGTGCTGGAGCATGTCTAGAGAAGGACACCAGAGCTGTTTGAGGGTCTGGAGCACAAATCACATGAGGAATGGCTGACAGAAGTGGTAGTGTTCAGCTTGAAGAAAAGAAGACTGAGGGGACGCCTTATTGCTTTTTACAAGTACCTGAAAGGAGGGTGGGGCAAGGTAGGGGTCAATCTCTTCTCCCATGCAACCAGCGACAGGACAAGAGGTAATGGCCTCATTCTGTGCCAGGAGAGTTTAGATTGGACATCAGGAAGAATCTCTTCACTGAAAGAGTGGTTAAGGAATCCAATGGGTTTCCCCAGGAGGTGGTGGAGTCACCATCCCTGGAAGAGTTCAAGAAATGAGTGGATGTGCTACTTAGTGCTACAGTTTGGTTGACATGGTAGTGTTTGGTCAAGGGTTGAATTTAATGATTTTGAAAGTCTTTTCCAACCTTAATGGTTCTGTGATTCTATAATAATATTCCCCTTACATGCTACAAAGAGGATAAAAATGTTTACTGGGTGTTGTGGCTAGATAATGTTTCTAAAAAAGTGAATGGCAATAAAGAAAACAGAAGTTTTCAGCAAAGAGAGTATGTATTTGACTCAGATCATGCCAATATTGCATGAACGTTCACGCAAGAGGCAGAGGTTTAGAGGTGAGGAGCTATCACTGGGAACGCACGCATGGGTGTCATTGGGAGGACCCTAAGCGTTTTGTGGCTCACAGTAGCCTGTGGCTGTATTAGCTCTGGTGAGCTACCTCACACTCGTGGTTTTGTTCACACAGCTTCGCAGTGCAAGGCTGCCGGTTATGTATGTGTGGTGTCACCAACTCATCGTTGACATACCATCAGCTCATCATCAGTGCATTTATCACTAGTGCAGTTATATGGTGGGGTTCTTTTAAACACCGTGCTAAAAATATCTGTTATATTAGGACCATGGCTTAAAAATTTAACAGGTTACTAGCCTCCTAAGTTTATGGATAAAAGTCAAAAAAACTAATGTTAGAAGTTACAAGTCAAAAAATAAGGAAAGATGTCAAATTAGTTATTTATAAACTTCAGGATTTAAAGTAGAAATTATGTTGGGGTGTCCTGAGAGACCAGTAAGCAATACAAAATGAAGAAATATTTAAATCATTGCAATTCTGGATTCATTACGCTGCATAATGGTTGATGTCTTTCTTCCTCACATTCATGAATTTTTGGGATTTTCAGGGCAATTTGATCTGGGATGGGTTGAACAGGAAATGAGTGTCAGTATCTGACCACTAAGCAAGGACAACAAATAATCTGCTACCAACATTTTGCACACCATGTCACATTTTTAGAATTTGTTCCATGTTGGTGTACAGTTGCATTTATTCACCCTAACTTAGAGCACCTCTTGCATATACCAAGTTTCACATTTATGTGTCCACAGCCCAAGGCTGCCAGTCTTTGAACAGCCTCTCTACTGTAAAAGAAGGCTGATGAAAATGCCTGCAAGCAATTAGCAGGACTCTCTATTCATAGTGTCAGCAACATCAATTTTCTCATTGCTAGTAGAAAAACTGAGTTTGATGTAAACTGAACAGGAACTGTGACTGCTCAGCCTTGCACTAAATGGACCTTAAGAGTATTATTATTATAACCTTGGCATATGCATCAAAGTCCCTGGCAAGGCAACTGTGAATGCAGTTCTAGATTTAAATAAATGTCATACTTTCCCATGTCAGTTAATCACTTTGCAGTTCCTTGCATTTCTGCCTACTGTAATGTGTTTCAGCAACAGCTAAAGTTATAAATTCATGCCTCCCACCTTTTATTTGAAATATGTCAGACATATTGTAGGCTTTCTTGAGTTTGAAACTCTGGTGTAATCATCTCACACAAACTAGTCTGAGTCATTTTTACTGTTCAGGAAAAACAAATACATGTATTGATGCAGCATGTTTGAAACATTTTAACTTGTCATCTTAAAGCAAATTACAGCAATTGCTTTTCAAGAAAATAATGAAAAATTATTAAAAAAAGACAAACAGCAAACCAACTACAAAATATGTTTGTTGGACAAGTAGGACAATATAGAATTTGATTTCATGAAAATGACATACCAGTGCTCCTGGGAGGCCAGATGACATGACTCCAAAAGTATCAAGCCCATAATACTAGATTTTCTGAACGTTTGTAAAATTCTAAGCAGAATATCTGTATAACCAAATATCTCACTCTTGGTATCCACATCAATAAGCTGAAAATTAAGGATAAGATTGAGGCTCTGTACTGAGTTTGCAACACCAAGCTTTGGTAATGGTGGGACTACAGGGGCGGCTTCTGTGAGAAGCTGCCAGAACCTTTCTCCATGTCTGGCAGATCCAGTCCCTGACAGCTCCAAAGATGGACATTCCTCTGGCAAAGGCTGGGCCCAATCAGAAATGGTGGTAACGCCTCTGTGGTAACATATTTAAGAAAAACAACAAAAATCCCACATTATTGCTCAGATGTAGTTGTGGCCAGAGATGTGCAGGGTGACAATATGTGACAAGAACAACCCTGCCAACACCAAGGTCATTGAAGGAGGAGTTGAGATTCCCCTTCACCATGGTGAAGCAGCTGTGCCCCTGAAGGCCATGGAGGTCCATGGGGATGCAAAGACCCACCTGCAGCCCGTGGAGCAGGTAGGTGCCTGAGAGGAGTCTGTGACCCCATGGGAAGCCTGTGCTGGAGCAGGCTCCTGGCAGGGATCTGCAGATCTGGGGAGAGAGGAGCCCATGCTGGAGCAGGTTTCCTGGATGGATTTTTCACCCTGTGGGGGACCCATAGTGGAGCAGCCTGTCCTCGGTCCTTGAAGGACTGCATCCTGTGAAAGAGTGACCCGTGTTGAAGTAAAGAAGTTCATGAAGAACTGTTGCCCTTTGGATGGACTCACATTGGAGAGGTTCATGGAGAACTGTCTCCTGTGGGAGACACTGGAGCAGGGGAAAGATTTCTCTCCCTAAGCAGTTGGAGAAGCAATGTGTAATGAACTGACCATAACTCCCATTTTCCTCTTCCCTGCTGGGAGTAGGAAGTAGAGCTGGGAAGGCGGGAGTGGTAGGAGGAAGGTGTTTTTAAGGTCTTATTTTATTTCTCATTATTCTGTGTTGACGTTGTTAGCAATAAACTCAATTAATATCTCTAATTCCAGAATGTTTTGCTTGTGATGGTATTTGGTGAGTGATCTGTTCCAGTCTTTATCTCAGCTCATGGACTCTACATGTTCTCTCTCATGTCCAGCTGCTGAGAGGAGGGATAAAGAGGCTTTGGTGGATGCCTGAAGCCCAGCCAGGGTCAAAACACTACTGCCTCTTTAACCCATCTATTGCTGACGTTTCAGTTTGACAACATTCTGAACCAAACCCTTCAGAAACTTGTCTGGATAACTGAAATATTAACCTAAAATTAGATCAAAGTTATGATACTTTTGCCTCATATTGTCTGTTTAATCTATGATGCCCTTACAGGGTGTGAGAGAAGGTAAATGAATAGCTGTGCAGGAAAGAAAACATGACTTCCCAGCTCCACATGGGGACAGTGATTGTGAAAGTTATGGTGTCCACAGTGGTCGGCAGTTTAAAATATTAGTGGTATCTACCTGGAACAGTATTTAATTTTAACTTTTGGTTACGGGATCAGAAATAGGAAGACCAAAACCTGGCACAGTTGTACTCTCTTCCACTCAGTCTTGATATTGCTCCTACCCTCCTTTCAAAGAACATTTACTATAATTTCACTGGAGCTAGTGCACCTGAGAGCTCTTACCTTGAACAAAAGAAAAAAAGCCTGTTTTAATCCTCTTTATTCCTTCCAGAAGTTTTGATCTATGCAGGGGACAGGCAAAATTACATGTCTCCCAGTGTATTGTAAAATATGCCACATCTTCTCTTTTTCTGGAGAGAGAATTGAGATAGTTACAACTCAAAATAACAAAGTGATGATTCTTCAGGAAAATGCTTCTTAAACAGTGAATTTATGGTAGAAAATATTGAAAAGAAATATGAAGCATTCCATATGAACTCTGTCAAACACACACAGAGTTATAAGCACATGTAAGTGTGACAAAATCATCACCAGTCAGCATTCAGGAGGCCTAAAAAGTTGCTTCCCACTAAAGTGAGTATCCATCATCTCAAGTTTGATGACTCACAAACTGATAAACTGTTTTCTGGCTAATCTGCAGCATTAGTCTTGCCCCTGCTTCCCTCCATTCACTACTGAGTAATAAAGTATACATAGCTTTTTGTCTGTATAGTTTTGTAAATCAACCCAGAATCCAAATTTGCTCAGATGTGCAGATTTCAGCTTTTTCACTATATTTTCGGGGGATTTCAGAATCCATTTCTGTGCCCTTCACCCCTCCCCCCCCCAAAAAAAATTTATGTGCTCAAAACCATGGCCTCTTTTTTGCTATAACTGGCAATGTTGATTCTCTTTTTTCCTTCCTCTTTCTCTCCTTTACCTGTTACAAGTAGACAAAGCTCTCTTCCAACAATTCTTATAACTTTATGACAGATAAAAACTGTGATCAGACAGGGTGAATGATTCCACTGAATTTTGATTTGATCTCATATTTTCTTATGTGAGAAATGAACAATAATCAGAATACAGAAAATTATGCTTCTTTAAAAGATTTTCTTCCTTGAAAATGCTTCTTCACATGAAGTGTGTAAATATAACAAGAGGTAAGCTTTCAGTCACAAGATTCTTTTTCTCTCTTATTTATTATAATTTAAAGTTAATATTATTAACAACATATATGAAGTGTGTGGTGATTTCTTCCATGTAGAAGTTGTAACACATATACACTGATCATTAGTAACAGACAGAATCACAGAATCAGTCAGGTTGGAAGGGACTGCAGGGGGTCACCAGATCCAACCTCCTGGCTCAAGCAGGGTCATCCCAGAGCACATGGCACAGGATTGTGTCCAGATAGTTCTTAAGTATCCCCAATGAGGGAGACTCCACAACCTTTCTGGGCAATCTGTGCCAGTGCACAATCATCTGCAAAGTAAAGAAGTTCTTCCCCATATTCAGGTGGAGCTTCCTGTGCATCAGTTTCTATCCCATTGCCTGTTGTCCTATTGCTTAACACCATCCATGAGAGCTTCTCTTCAGAGTTTACTTAAATTGACAAGATCCTATCTCGGTCTTATCTGCTCCAGGTTGAACAGGTCCAACTCACTCAGACTTTCCTCATAACTGAGGAACTCCAGTCCTCCATTCATCTTTGTAGTCCCCCTCGGACTCTCTCCAAGGGCTCTGTGTCTCACTTGTCCTGAGGAGCCCAGAACTGGACACAGCACTCCAGTTGTGCCTCAGCTGGGCTGAGTGAAGGGGTAGAATCACTTCCCCTGACCTGCTGGCAAAGCTCTCCATAATGCACCCCAGGACACCATTGGCCAGAGCACACTGCTGGCTCGTGGACAGCTTGTTGTCCACCAGGACCCCCAGGACCTTATCCACAGAGCTGCTTCTCAGCAGATCAGCCCCCAGCCTGTGCTGGTGCCTGGAGTTATTCCTCCCCAGTGCAGGACCCTGCATTTGCCTGAATTTGAGACAGTCCTTCTCTGCCCATCTCTCCATCCTGTTGAGGTCTTTCTGAAGGGCTACAATCTGGGATACTGGCCACTACTCCCAACTTTGTGCCATCAGTGACCTGCTGAGAAGGCATCTGTCCCTTTGTCCAAATTATTGATGAATAAGTTTAAAAAACAATGGGCCCAATATAGAACTCTTGGGGGACACCACTTGTGTCAGGAAGTGACAGGCTTTTAACTAGACCCTGTGTCACTGATTAGGACCCTTTGAGATGTACCATTCCACCAGTTCTCAAGTCATCTTACTGTCCACTCATCCAGGCCACACTTCCTGAGTTTGCATATGGGGATGTTATGAGATACATTCTTAAAATCCTTCCTGAAGTGTAGATACACAACAATCCAGGTAGTTGTGTCCTTGTAGAATGCAGTCAGGTTGGTGACACAGAGAGTGAAATAAGTTTAGATGGAAGGTGTCTCATAGCCAAGAGCAATTTTATAGCCAATGAAATCAAATGACATTAAACAAAATTTTCTTGTACTTCAATTTTGCCTTTGACTTTTCACTTTTTGTCCCCATTTGCTTTTCAAATCAATATATTCATGTTTGAAGTAGGTCTGTGATGCAGGCACATAAAAATAGATTAAAAATAGATTAAAAATAGTATTCAAAATTACATTGTAAGTGTGTCCTAAGGTTCTTGATAATTGTAGTACATTTTTTTTAAACAAGTTTCTGTGAATTTCTTGTCTCACTGCTACCCATTTTGCAGCAACGCTCAGTATATTTAGCAATAATGCTGCATACCTCTAATCTTAAGTACAGCTTGAAAAAAATAATCTGGGAGAAATCTGTGCACATTTTTGTCTTTGGCACCCAAAAAAAACCCAACAAAATTTTTTAAATGGTGATATAGCAGCAGAAAAGTTAATGAAGTGGTATCCAATTATATCATAGCCACAGAGGGGGAAATGAAGGTGCAAAAGTTACTACAGCATTGGCCAAATGCTCCTGCAGTTGGAAATTCATGCATATGACCCAGTTAACCGATATTTTGCTGTTTTATTTCAGTATCTGAGTTATGAGAGCTTCATATAAATGGTATCCCTGCAAAAAACAGCAATGAACTTCACATTATCCAGTATAGCTTAAGCATATGTCCCTTAACTCTGTTTTTATGGTTATTCTGGCTAAGCCTTCAGCATGCCATGTCAACTGAGATCTAGAAAAATATAGAAACAGATTTTGCACAATTTTGAGCATAACCACTCTTTCAGTCTGGAACAAATATAGAATGTTTTTATCAATGTATGTTTTAATAAATATATAAGTATATTTTATACATTTAAACACCATTTTATTCATACATTTAAGCACCAATACAATACCATATACATACAAGTACCAATATAATACTACTCTAATAGTACATAGTTATGTATTATGTATGTATTATGCATCAAAATTCATATATCGTAGAAATTGTAGAGGACAAGAAAGATTGTGTAATACTTTTTATACCTTCCCTCCAACATCCTTTGGTTATGTAAAACTAAGGGGCAACTGTAGACTTTATTCCAAAGGGTAGTATAATCTCTATGAAAGTCCAAAGGTATAGTTTTTTTACCTTGGAACTACTAGAAGACATGAAACTATTAAACTCAGAAAATGATAGCCAGAAAAAATCAGGATGAAAAAAAAATGAAAGAAGCAGTTACTATTAGCATTTGACAGTGTATGAACATGTAAGGAAAAAAAAAGAATCCCAACATCAGATGTGGAAGGGAAGTTAGGGAGAGGGAAAATCAATGAGAGCTATGATGCCCTCAATTATTTGCTTTCCAGTTATTTCTTAAGTAATCCATATTCTGGCAAACATATGAAACCATTTAAAGTAGAACTTGAAAACTAGATTTAGTGGCTTCAGTTATCATACAAATCCCTTACTCGCTGCACTGAGAATCATGTCAGAAAAATACAAGCATAATAAAAGTACACATCTGCCCACTAGAACTTCTAGCTCTTGACCCACTTCCTTGAATGACATAACAGGAGAAAGAGTGAGACTTTTCCACTCACTTTGAAGAAAACATATACTTCTATGGAGTTTAGTGATCTAACAGTCTTTCTCTTTGAAAACTAGCAACCCTAAACCACAATCAGATGTAAAACATACTCATTGCATACAGAAATTGACCTGTCTTTGTTCTCAAACTTTTAAAGTTTTTCTTTTTCAATTACCTGTTCAATATGGAACATTTTTCTTCCTTCACTATAGTGGCAGGACATAAATGTGACTCACAAGGAGCTTCACAGTTTGACTAAAACCTAAGCAAAATCTATTGCTTTCTAAAAATTACTAATGTCTGGGACAGCTGCTATTTCTTCTTGAAGCTAGAGGATGTATCCAGATTATTTAAGTGTTCATTCTCAGTGTTATATGGAAAGTGGAGAATGTTATGATCTGTGTGACAAAGGAGCCCTTCTGAAATATCCAAAACATTACATAATCTGTAGATGAAGAGTTGTAAAATATTTGGTTCAGAGTGTATGCATAAAAAATCTGATAATTTTCATGTGGTTGATAATTTTTAAAAATGCATCACAGGAGAAATAATATCCACATTTACCTCAACAGAAAATTTAGACAAACAAATTCCTAGAGAAACATTTATCAGAATGCTTTAAAGGAGTGGATTTCTGTGGTTTGTCACAGATACTATATCAGAATTCCATTTCAAGGTAAAACGTAAGAACAAATAAGTTATTTGCCTGTGAAATGTCTTGGCTTAACACTCTGAATTTGTAACTTCCATTTTAATTTTGCAATGACCTATTTTTTGCATGCAAAATACATGAACTTCAAGAAATCAGCATCAAAACACAGTATTTTCAAAAACTTGAAACAAGGTGAATTTATTTTTTAAAATTTCAAGCAGAGAACATTTTTTCTTAGAAACAAAATTTTAGATGTCTAAAACTAACTAACACCCAGGTTTTAAATCTAAAGTTGTTTACCAAACAAGTCTTCCAACCTCTCAGCAATCCTATTACCAATTAAAGAAATATGGTAGACATATGAAATTGTTGCTGCTGTTTGTTTGCTATTTATTGTTTTGATTTGAGTATATATGTTTTAATGGATGACAATGACAGAGGTGGAGGGTATCTGGAAAGAATTGTGTAAAATTTTCTCTACTGAAGCTCACCACCAGACCCTATATATGTGGAACATAATGTAAAACACTGGAGAAGACAAAAAAAGTGGAAACCTTTTGTTATCCCATTGTTTTCAAAAATGACAACCTAGATTTCAACTCACAGATAGATATTTCATTTACCTTGGCTTTTAAGAGAAAAGTAAAGTACCTGTAATTTACCAGCTTGGTAAAGCAGTGTGAGGGCAGCAGTCAATAACCAGTATGCAAGCCCAAGTGCATCAGCTTCCCAGTCCAAGTGTGGTGTCACGGACATCCAGCTGGCTGCCACGCCCTGCTCTGAGTGTAAGGAGGGGATGTTCTCATTGCACACCTTAGAGCTCACCTGTCACGCTCAGCAGAGCTCAAGAGAACCTCATGAGAGCAACAAGCCCTCCCATATACACACACAGCTTTCACTTTCAGTAGGTAGGAACTGGTGTGAAAATTTTGAATGTTCATGTTCAATGACAGCCTTTGCTATGCATTTGGTGGCATTCCCCACCTTCTGTACACTTTCTAAACAGCAACACTGTACGTGAATATGAGATGGCAGCTGCACCACTTACACAAACATTTCTTTGCATCCAATAAAAACACATTTTCAATTGTTTTGGTGCATGGGGAGGATCTGTAGCTGAGTTCCTCCCGCAAATCCAACTGTATGAATCTATTTGCCTCAGTAAAGTTTCCACGGCTTTATACCTAAAAGCAAAATACAATGTGTTAAATTTCTACCTTTGTATACTTATTTAAGAAATTAAAGCTATTTATTTAAGAAACTAAGAGACGTGAGTGAACTCCAATTCTGTTATCTGCAATTACATTCTGTACATCTAACAGTAGGCCTGTTTTGAACTCAGCTAGCATTATTTCACAGAATAACAAGACTGCGCCAAACTGAACTTGTTATCAAAAAACATTTTATGTCAGCATTCCCAAAAGCATGCACTAAAAAATAAGGCTTGTTCAAAATTTCCATTTGTTCTGTGGTGTTCTTCAGTTTTATTTCATTTAGCAAGTATAAACAATGAGCAGGAGTATATTTGCAAGCTATTTTTCAGTTTTCAATCTTGGAAAAAAAAGTCTTATGCTTCTAGAGCATGTCTGGAGAAGGGCAACAAAGCTGGTGTAGGATCTAGGAGCAGCTGAGGGAGCTGGGGATATTTACCATGGAGAAGAGAAGGCTCAAGGGAAACCTTACCACTCTCTACAATGACTTGAAAGGAAGGTGTGGCAAGACATTTATTTGCCTCTTCTCTGGGGCAATTAGTGACAGAACAAGTGGAAATAGTCTCAACCTACAGCATGGGAGATTCAGTCTAAACATCAGGAAACATTTTTTCACCAAAAGGATGGTTGAGCATTGGAATAGGCTTTCCAGGGAGCTGGTAGAGTCACTATCCCTAGAAGTGTTCAAGAAACTACTGGACATGGCATTTGGTACTTAGGTTTAATTGATGTGCTGGTGTTCGATCAAAGGCTCGACTTGTAGATCTTGGAGGCCTTTCCCTACCTTAATAATGCTATAATTTTGACTTTTTTATATAAGGCTGTTTTGACATTTTTCTGCATAAGGTTCTAATTGACATTAGTAAAACATTAAAGAAGATTGGGGATCTGATGTTTCAGAAATTGAAGTGCATGTATTCTAAGCAGTTGTTTAGTTCCCTTAAAGTTAGTATCACTCTTATAAGAAAATAGCATTAATACATATAAAAAACATAATTACCAAATTTTAGGCAGAAAGACACCTCCATATTCTATAAAATCATACAGAAAATATGATTTTATATAAAGTATACATAAAAGTATGAATAAAAGATTTAAAGTATAAATAAAATCATTCTGTGCTGCTCCTAAAATTTTCACAGTGCAAATGGTGTTTTAGCAGGAATTGGACAATGTACCTTAAAATAGGTCTGTGAGTTGGGGTCCTGAGATCAAATTTTCTTTTGCTATGGTAATATCACTTTTGCTCTCTGTGCTTCACTTAATAAAAGCCGCTTATGATCAGTGACTCCCTTGAAATAAATTGAAATAAACACATATT
This sequence comes from Orthonyx spaldingii, assembly GCA_013397795.1. Classification (NCBI taxonomy): domain Eukaryota; kingdom Metazoa; phylum Chordata; class Aves; order Passeriformes; family Orthonychidae; genus Orthonyx; species Orthonyx spaldingii. The sequence goes on along the minus strand of VZTJ01006146.1, from coordinate 174,972 downwards.
TTAGACTGGTACTATGTAAAGGTAGCACCATTCCACTGTGCAGCACAGCAAGCTGAAATCTATGTAAAAGGAATAACCATAATATGTAGATAATTGAAAGTGCTATAGAAGCTACCTATGAACACAAAAACTGCCAGAAAGATAGAATTTTAAAAAATCAATTAAAATATAGTTTTGACAGAATTTCTGACCTTATTTAAAGTAGTAAATTATATTTATTATTAAATAAAAAAATCCTTCACTAAAGAAGAATTAAACCCAATAAATTATAATCTTCATCATTTTCAAATGAGAGTTTCAGGATCCTTCCCGCTTATCAGATATCAAAAATGTTATCTGGATAAAGGACATACAGAAATTGGGAAAAAAAGAAAGACTTAAAAAAGAGAAAGAGTAAGATAGGCAGAGATAAAATGAGGATGAGTCTTTGCAAATAGCATCTCTTTTTTTAGAAGAGTAACTGCCAAAGTAAATAATATTGCACATGCACAGATATTCACAAACCAATATGCATCATGTGCATATATGCAGTTTGAAAAATCTTATACAATGTGCATTTATAATATGCCAAATACAGCACACTATTCAGAAGTTCATTAGGTCTTTTGTAGCAGCACAAGTCAATATTTTCAACAGAAGTTTGCAAGTAAAAGTTGTTTTGATCTAATGTTGATACATTATATCACAATATATTGTGAGAACTTCATAATAGGAAAGTGTTTTGTACCATTAAAAACATGAAAATTGAATCTAATTGAATCTATATGGATATATTGTTTTCTCCTGTTTTTTAAGGAATGTATGTACTAATTTTTTAATCCAGTTTTTTTGAAAGAGGGTAACATGCAAAAAGGTTATGTAGAAAATCTGTCACCTTTGCTTGAAACCTCTTTGAAATTCAAGAATCACTGATTGCGATTGCTCTCTATAATGATATTTTTCTATTGATGTGAAATGTGTTCATAAAAAAGTTAACTACACATTTAAATGTGTTTAAAGTTGCCCAAATAAAAACCTGTTCTACACTGTCAAAAGCTCTTCTGTCAACAATGTTGGTACTGACAAGGAATGGAAAATTTTATCTGTTCCATATATTCTCACATGCTAACTCATCTTAATACATATTCATAGGGGATTAAAAATGTATTAATTCTCAATCAATAAAGATAAGACTACTAAATTCTTATTTCTTATTTTATTAACTATCTTCTTATTGCTGCATAATAATTTGTATTTATCTTTGAAGCTTGTGTTTTCAGAGAAGTACGGGGGTAATGTTTCATAAGGTCCTAAATGACTATGAAATTAGCAGATAATTTTTCATGCTACTGAAAGATGACTGATTGGGGAAAAATCATATCTTGCATATCTTTAAGCAGATACACACTCATTATTTGCCAAAAGTCTAGCTTTTCCTGAAGACCTAGCTGTGCATTCTAGGAACTGCTAATGGAACTGTTGATCACAACCAGATTTTCTAAGTATTTAATAAACCCCAGCAATATTAGTGGTTAAAAAAATCATTAAGACTGTAAAGTCAAACACTCAGCAATGATGTCCCAGATTTAGAATTGAATATGCAATTTTCATTTCAAATTTCATGAACCTATGCTTTAAACTCCTAATATAAGAGTTTGTCTTTTTCATGGTGTAGCAAACTTTCTTGAATCCCAGATTCAAGTAACTGCCCCAAAAAGCAGACAATGGAGCTTCTCAAAGGAAAGATTAATCATTCTTTTAAGGCATAAAGATAATATCTCTCCACTGAAATAATGCAAATGTCTGAACTTCTTTCAGAGAAATGATGAGGAATAAAATATTGAAAGCAGTCTGCACTGGACATTCAGTTTGTAAAATTTCAGCCCACATGGTTGAGTTTTAACAAATGTATAAGCAAATGATAAAAGCTCAGTAATGAGAATTTACATACATTTTTGTCTATAAAGCATAGTATTTTCAATCCCATGAGTAAAGTTAAGCTTCTGAAATAAATGTACACAGGATCAAGATTTTATTTTAAGTCCATGTAAACATAAAAATTCTGCTTCAACTCTTTCTTTGGGGCAACAGGACTTTTATGAACTATATTTATAAGAAGATATGCATTATCCAAATCTAAGAGTGTAAATATAACGAAAAATTTCTGTAAGCTTAAAATCCAATTAATCTGTGATAAATCTGACTTCTCCAATATTTCTTCCTTCTGTAAAGAGTCAGATCACCAAGGCCAGCTAAATTCTTATTCTTTTCTCAGGTTTCATGTGTTTTCCATCTAAAAGACAAAACCAAACCTGTGTTTGTTTCACTTTGAGTTGGACCTCTTGCTGAAGATACAATTTAATTGCTACTTAGCTCTGAGTGCAAATTGCAGAACAAGAGATTAATTAATTTGAGTAAAGAAAAATAAATCCTGTATAAAAAGCAAAACTTACACTGAATTAACAGAAGAATAGCTGAGTTCTCCCTGTTCTGAGTATTGAATGTCACTTCTTCCAATTCCTGCCTGAGGACAGTAAAAGTAGTACCCATGCTCTCATGATATAGGCCACTATGCTTTTGTCTGCTCACGCTTTCTGTTTTGCCATCCACTGCTATTTTTTGCAGACTATGTGAGAGTATGAAGTGCATTTTCAGTATTTGTAGAAAGAGAACTGGTCTATCCACAAACTTGCTGTTTTCACATCCACAAATTCAACGCCAAACCACTTAACTATTTTCTGGAGTCCTGAGAGGAAAGCTCAAGATGAAAACTTTTTCCTCATTTTACATACTGGATGTAAATGTTTTCTTACCCCACTTCCAAATGACCAATCCCTCTGAACAGGATTTCAGTAATTCTAATTATCTCAACAGTGAATATCTGATTTGTGCTACTTGTCTTCTTGTTATCTTATTAATTTCTCTTTTTATATTTAAAGAATAAAATGTAAACTACAGAGGGAATTCATACATCTGGGATAGCAAACCAAGAGAGACAGGATGAATATCCTTATGGAGAGGTCTATTTCTTTCCCTTGAGTACAGAGGAGCATAAAAGACTTAAACTGCTGATTTGAAGTACACGGGACAATCAGTCTTCTGGGAGAACCTTTCATTGGTATAATTTTAAAACATCCAGAGTTGCACTTAAGTATATTTTAGGACTTCTCAATCAAACTTCTATATTCCATACATTTTATGTATGGAAACTTACTTACAGTTGTTTTGGGTTTTTTGGTTTGATTGGTTGGTTTGGTTTTTGTTTGTTTTTCTGTTTTAATTGTCCAGTGCTATAATCTTATTTTCATTGTATGGTGCATGATCCATAAGTAACAACCCTCCAGTACCTAGTTGCAAGGTAACTCTTTCTATAGATTTTCAAGACAAACAACTACTTCAGTTACCATCCGTCAACAGGATTTTTGCAGAAATTGCTTTATGTTAGAAGCCACAGTATTACCTGGGCTTGTTTTCCTTTGGCATCCAGATATATCATTGAAGAAGCCTGACAACCTTTCTGTCAGTTCTTTCTTTTGTAATTTCTGCCTTTGTTCAGACAGAAGATCTGTAGTGATGTGTTCTTCGGTATTTTGGAAAATTATGTGTCTGTCCGAGACAGCTGGATATCAACTACTATAAGCAGAAATAAATGTGGAATTGCCCACCTACAGAAGTTATTCATAACTTTGCTGTCTAAGGAGATAATTTCTTAGTTTAGGTGAGAGGTGAGCAATTGTTTTGCAGAATGCAATAGTTTTCTGCCTAAAACCATAGTCTTAGCGAAGTCAAAATATTCTGACAGAGAAAAGTTTTGGTTTATAAAAAAAATTATTTGTTTTCACTCTTTTCATTTCTATAATGTCAGAAAGTGTGGTTTCCTCACTGTAAATGAGTTAATTTAGACTTTATAATCATGTTTCCTTATGTTTTTACTCTTACACTAATTTTTAAATATATTTAGGTAATTTAATATCAGATAACTATTTTGTGATGCTTGGCATTATCAATACTTCCTACCAAAATTTTTCAGAATGCCCAACTAAGGAGAGTTTTAACACTTTTTTTGTTCCAATTCAGATCTTTAAGAAATACATATACTTAAATCACACAGACAAGGAATTGTAAGGAAAGAAATAGAAAAGAAATTCTAAGTAAAGAATTAGAAAATATATGATAAAGGACAAATGCTCCCATAATCTGAGTTTGTAACACATCCATCTAATAAAACAGAATTAAGACTATATTCTTATCTTCAGATATTCAGTCCCTCCTATAGCACTCTCTTATGTTGCATTATTGTATTCTTTGGAGCGAGTTTTACACTTCAGTTTGCATCTATATTATTTTTATTTAAAGATATACCTCTTTGAATTAAGTCCATCGTTACCAAAATTCCTATGTGTATTAAGCAATACTAAGTCCTACTGCTACAATCAGCTCAATAAATATATATGCACAAGCAAGTGCAGAAGTAGTTTCAGAATTAAACATACATGCCTAGTCCCACATATAAATATCTTTTTATAAATAAAATATATACATATTTTAGTAAAAAATGTTTAAGAAACAAAAATAACTGTGAACTGACTGTGAAATTGACTAGGTTTTGGGTTAAACTCATGAAGAAGTCAATATTGAGATAATTTTTAACCTATATGAATATTTCATAGAGGTTTTTTGAGAAGATATCACTTCTGTAAGCAGCATACTGAACAAGTGAGATGCAACTGTTTTGAACTGACAGTAATCTATAGGACTTTTGCAAAAATCATAACAACCTGCCTTTCTATGGCCTATTTCACTGGTGGTTGTTTCAGCAAACAGTAAATAGGTATCATAAACACCATCACATTTCAATTATCCTAATTTTTGTCTATGGTATTCAAGGACCAGAAGGTCTGTATAAAATACTTTGATTTTTCAAACTTAATGGGATAAATTAAAATGAAGCAAATGTCTAAATTAAAAGTGTTTTCATTTCATACTGAAATTTTCTTACAGACCATTTGTCTTTCCTTCATTATTTCTGCCTGTGTGCACATGGAAATAACTGGAAAATTTTTAAAAAATACACATTGTGGTTTGTAAAGGTGTCTTGCCAGCTTTGAGCTTGTCTGTTTGTCCCAAACCTCTCTATGCCAGTTCAACATTCATCTCCTGCCAGATTTGGCTTTCAAAATTAACATATTTTGTATATGACATATGTTTGAAATTAGCACAAAATGAAGCCAAGAGTTGGAAATTAACAAGGAAAAAAAGTTATTTTAGCAAACATTTGGGAGCCAGGAAATACTTTGTTGGCTTAAAACATTAGGACAGGCTATTGTCTATTAAATTAAATAAATTCAATATGTAGCCTACAAATTGTCATCACCACACTGACTGTTTTGTTATACATGCATCATTTCTCCCCTCTTTCACATGTACATTTGATATCCGTGTGTACCTTTATAGCTATAGACGAAGAAAAACATCACATATGCCTCTCATGTTAAAATGGCTGTAAAGTCTTGAAAATCTTGCAGTACTGTCAGAGCCAAAAAATTCTGCTTCTCATTAAGAACTGGCATATTGTTCTTGTCACACATATGCACTAAGCACGCCACTATGGTCACTGGGCTCCAATCTTTGTTGCTGCTGCTCATTTGGAAACAAAATAGCATTTTCTTTTGTTTGTGCAAGACCCCTGGGCATAAAACCTTGGATCCTTCTCCTCCATCTTGGATGAAAATAGTATTATATGCTGAGGACATTGTCGTCTCCTGAATGGCCACAGCAATGGGAACCTCCTCAGGACCACAGCTAGAGGAGAAAGGGGGTGTATAGCAGGATATTGCCTCTGCATCCTGAATGCCATGAATGGGGCAGAAGAGGATCATGGCTAGTGGCACACACAGAGCATCCAAGCCCACACTGATGGGCTGGCTGCACTTTCTAAATAGCTTTACCAAAGGTTTTGATCTTCTTTGCAGAAGAGGACTTATTGTTATTTGGGGAATATGGGTAAAAGAGTATCCTACTGACATCAATAAGTAGTTAGGCTGCTTAAAAATCACAATCAAATGTAATGGCAAAAAATCAGAGTTTAATATAAATTTGTGAAAGTGTAACTTTAACAGAATTCAATGGAAAAGTTCACTCTATTTCTTACGACGTAGATGAAGCCTACATAGGAAAATCTGATTAGAATCAACTAAGAATGATTTACATAGAGACAGGAGTTGCAAAAGACTGAAGGTGCAAGGGATATGAATGCAAAAATATAAGGTTACAAAAAGGTTTAGCAGCACTTAATCATTGACTAATTTAATAGTTACAAAGTGATTCAATAGGACTTACTACAATTATGACAACAATCTAATTATAGATCCACAGTGACAACATTCATATCATAATCAATTTACACGCAGAGAGGTGCAGAAATGTATTCATCTATGTGTGTATGTATGTAAAAGATATCCATCAAAAGTTTCCCTGAGGTTCGGTGAAATACTCATGTCAAAACTCCTGATGTTCTCCACAGGCATGGGTTGTAGCTGGAAAGTCAGCCTATGTCTCACTGTCAGCAATGGTCTTTCAAGTACCACACACAGGAATGATGGTTTCCAAGAATCATCCCCCTTGGTGTGGCTGTGCAGCCGTGGCAGCCTAGGAAAACTTAAAGGGCCTCACTTAAGGCTGCTCTTCATAGGGTCACAAGGTCATTGGCTTTAGTCACCCATAAGTTTCTATCCTTGCTGTATCCCAGGTTACTAACTACTGGAGGGTTGGGTATTTTTGCAACAAATCTAGTAACAATGGCAGCATTTCACTTGGACTATGACGCAGGTAAATGATTTACCAAGGCTGAGAATGTCAACTGCTTATCCTTTTTTCCCCACCTTGCTCAGACAGCTGCTGCAGTCAGAATTGTTCCCACCTTTATCATGCAAAAACTCCTGGTACAGGAGGCTCAACTTGTTCAGTCAAGGCTCTTCAGGAGTTACTGAGGTCATAGAGCAGGCCCTAGAAGGAAGGGAAGAGGATGCACCACCATAATACACCCCACAACTAAAGTCAGTCCATTGTATTCCATGGAGTGGTGGTGTGGTTGCCTGTTCCCTCTGTGATAATAAATATATTAATGTCATATTACAATTGCAATTCTAGGGAAATGTTTCATTAAGATGCCTAATTGTTTGGATTTTTTTAAACATGACTGAGTAGTGTTATATATGTGAGTAGGTTTTTGGAACCATTCATCTGCCTAGAAATTCTTCACATTCTAACATAGAGAATAATATTAAATAGCAAACAAGCTCCACTGTTCCATTCAACCTTAGATATTCTGTGATTCTGGGAAAATTTAAGGCTATAGTACTAGGCACTTCAAATTTGGTGACTCAACTAAACTAAATGGAGCTGTGCTGCTTTACATCACAACAAGTTGCGCCCTGCATATTCTGAATTAAATAAAATTCAAATCTTTACTAGTACATTTTAATGAATGGTCTGCTTCAGTGTTGTCTCTTGTTAATAATTGTTTGGAGTATAAAATTTACAAATTTGCAAAAAAGTGACTATGAAAGATCCCAAAATCCTATCGAAGAGCACAAAATATTCTTTGTTTATATTTACTTGTTTCCCCCAACGTCATGTTTATGGTTTAAGGGATCAAATAAAAACATAAATAGAATATGGTCCTACTGGCTTTGTAGGGGATGAAAAACAATGTAAATTTTGAATTTATGCATCTCAACAATTAAGTGCCTCCAGTACTACTAAAATCAAACTCTTTTTACTAAAATTAGATCAGCTGATAGATGGTGGGAGAATAATCACTCCTTCACAAAAAATGGAAAAAGTCTCAGAGCTCATGAATTACATCAACACAAAAAAATTTAAATCTTTGGAGGAAATGTCAAGACCTGGAGGCAGTGACAGGGTAACTCCAGCTCTATTTGCCTACCAAGTGACTGCAAAATGTATGACTAGCCTCAGTCCTTCCATTAGATGCATAAATACCAGCTACAAAGTGTTGATGCAGTTATTAGATATAACTGTAATAGGTAATAGGAAAAATAGCTGTATCAATTAGCATATCTTATGGGTATTAAACATTTGGTCTAAAATCTTTTCCAAATATTTTAGTCCAGAGGTTTGCCTTGGGTATGAAGCTGTGCCAGCTTTGGTCCTGCTTTTCAGTGTATGTAGGTGAACCATTGTGGGGTTTTTGTTTGTAGAGTATTTTTTAATTAAGGGCTTGCACTTACCTACTTCATATGAAAATACTTTTTGGTTAAATCCTTTACTCACACAGGATTAACCCCTCTATCAGCTACAGTCACTAATAGCAGGGTTTCACACTTTAGTCAGAAAGAACAAGTCAGTTAATACTAAAGCTAGTTTGGAAACTTCTTTCTCTACCATAACCCCACAGTACTGTGTATTCTAGACATGGATGATACAAATTGTGTTAGAAACACAACCCAGGCCTTACAAAGCAACAAAGTGGTCTTAATATATTTTAGGGAAGCTAAGACCACAGTCTGAACAAATACGATCTTAAAAATTTAAACAGCAAGTTTAGCAACTGCTCTATCTTATTTTCAGAGAGTATATAGACATTGTGAATTTTCCTAAAGCAATACAGTGGTTTCTATTACATTATGCAAACTCATGTTTACTTCACTTCCTGAACTCAAATGGCGTGCTGAAATTTTGGCTTCAATTCATTGAACTCCTATTTCTACTTAGAAAGATTTATCTTTTCATATGGAGCCTTAATCAAGACAAATTCTACCACAGCAGTTGCCACACAATTTTCGCCATGTGCTATGTATTTAGTTCACCCAGAGCCGACTTCAAAGGACTATAATTTGAGCATTACATCACTTCTGTCATTCTGGAATTATCTGAGGCCTGTTTTATTTTCCATTTCTTTTCCACCCACCCCCACTAACTTATTAATACATAGGAGAGTGCATGTGTCTGTTTTATGCTCTGATTACTATCTTGCTTGCACTGCTGGTTTTGCATATACAGTAAATTCTAAGAAGATGGGCTTAGCAAAATGTGAAAAAGCAGAATGACAGTGCAGGAGATGTTTGGATAGATTCATAAGAAATAGTCAGATTTATTTGCTCCCCAATATTTCTTATATTGAATTTATTTAAATCTCTGACTCATATATCACTTATGAAATAGTGACAAGAAGTTTATGAATCAGCCAGTCTGCTATCAACAAACTGTTATGAGCTTGTTATCAAGCTGATTTGGGGACACACCAAACAGATTCCAGCTGCATTGCACAGAGTGGATTAAATGTTGTTCAAAGGCTCTGTTAAAATGTTATTCAGGGGGCTGTCTGCTCTTTTTGATTCACAGTTGAACACTGGGCACAGCTTTGACGGTTATTTTTTGTATATTTTTTCCTGAAACAGAAATGTCAGAAACTGGGGGGGGGGGGGGGGGAGGAGGGAAG
>VZTJ01006146.1:131038-163428 GCA_013397795.1 Orthonyx spaldingii | reverse complement strand
GGGGGGGGAAGGGGGAAATATGTGGGAACTCCATTTCTGGCTCATGCCTTCACTATATTGAAGATATTTGCATCCTATGGAGTAGCTGTGCTGCCCACACAGATACAAGTGTCTGGGATAGAACTACTGCAATCTGTGTATTAAGGGCTGCAATGCAGCACTAAAGTGCTGCTGATGGCCCATCATATTCCAGTATTTGCAGTCCATCTGCACGCCTGTTATTCTCAAACAACCATGAATCTCGCTGATGGTATTTGAGAGCAGAAGAGATCAAATACTTAAAATTACACAAAACATATTTTAGCATAACAGGATCTCAGACAGACGGTTCAATGGGTTTAAGTACATGACAATAGCAGTGTTGCATTCCACTGAGGGAAACGGTGAGGGTTTCTTTTAGAATTAGATGGTCAGGAAAGAAATTAAGCCAAACGAGGCAAACTTTGTATCTGAGAACCATTTATTGGTAACGAAAAACAAAAAGAAAGAGGAGTTACCACAACGAAAGAGGGCTGGAAAAGATTGCAAAGAAGGAAGGAAAATGGAAAAGGAAGCGGCGGGCGGGGGAACAGAGACACAGAGAGAGAGAGAGGAGACAGAGAGAAAAGCGGGGGTTACCAGCAGTGACTCAGGGAGTGCAGTCGGTGCCCACACGATGGGGGGGTGGATGGACTGCCTCCTAAGCCACCTGTGCTGTACTTGGAGAGGTGCGGCTCCACAGGCGCGGCTTCCGTGGCGACGGCTGACGGGACACGCGGTGAGCGGTGATGGCTGACCAGACACACGGTGAGTGGGTGCCCGGGCAGGAGGTCCAGGATCCCGGACAGGGTCATGGCGGGTGGTGGGCTGGCTCGAAGGTCGGCAGGGCAGGCTGGATCAGAGCGTCAGGATTGAATGCAGGTGGCTCAGGCAGGGACACGGGGGCGAAGTGGCAGGGCGGTGGTCAGGGACACGGTGAAGTAGGACAGGCATGAGGGCAAGAAAGAGCCAGCAAGGGCAGGAGAGACAAACAGCAGGCTGGGGCCAGGTCAAAGGAGGGAGTGAGTGAGCCAGCGAGCGAGCCAGCACACAAACAGCAGCGAGCAGCAATGAACCCCTAAACTCGTGACACATTTAGTTTTTATAGCCACTGGTCCCTCCCAAAGTCCGCCAGTTGTCAGGAGACCATTGGTCCAGTCCAACCTTTCTGTGCCGTCCATTGGTGGAGGCCTCTCACTTCCTGATTGGAAAACCTCTCTGGAGAGTACAGTGACTCCTACTACTGCCTAACACTGTCCCATGTGAGGTGTTACCAGGCAAAGTCTTCCCAGAGACAAGGCTTCCCCCACCTCCTGGCTGCCTCCTGCAAGCGGCAGGTGTACACTCCTCCCGCCACATGCCTCTGACAACCATGGTTGAGACAAATCAAAACTAAATTGGCTCCTCACAGGCAGTCCTTTGCAAGAGCTGCAGGGCATGGTTGATAAGGTATAGAGCAACTGAAAACAGGGCTTGTGGGCAGCTGTTTGCTTCATGGCCTGTAACAAATGAAGTCCCTCTATATTCATGCAAAGAAACATAGAACAAATCCAAGTCAGCACTATTGTATGAGTGGCAATTTCAGGCCAGTGAACATTCTAGAAAGGCAGGTTTTGAGACTTTTTTTAATATCGGATGCCTCAAGAATTTCTTGAAATTAAAATGTGGTCTAAATTATCATGTAGATGCAGCCCAAGGGTAGCTGTACTGAGCCTAATCGAGCTCCTACTCTCTGTGGCACAATTCAGGGCAGTATCAGCCTTGGAAAAGGTACAGCTAATCTCTAGGCATGCTAGGGAACATTATCAGTGCAGCTGCTCTGAGACACACTTACCCCAGCCTGACTACCTCTGATGTGGCACATCACTAGGCAAGACACAGGAAGCCAGATTTTCAAAAATACCTAAGTACGTATGGAACCAAATGGGATTTTCCAAACTTTCCTTAGACACTCAATGACATTAAAAGTGTTTAGGCACTTGTCAAACTCCCAGTAAGAGACAACCCCTGTCTTAGGTCTTAGCCTGCTTTGTACCTTTGAAAGTCAAGCCCTTCTGTTTGTCTCAGCTAATACTTTCACATGGGAACACAATATTTAAACATCACAAACACATATAGTCAGAGTAAATTAATATTTGTAACAAGCTGTTTAAAGATTAAGTAGTCTCTGGTAACAGACATAATGTTGCTGTTCCTAGTCCTCAAATAATTGGACTGACTTCTGACATCAGGCAATGCTGATTATCTGCAATGTTTCTTTTTGTTATGTGAACCAAGAACACACTAATTTTGTGAAATTCCCACCCAATTTTGCAAAACCTCTTTCCAAGACTATAGCAAAATTATGATCAAAGAGTTTAAATGTCTTGAGATGTATCATTTGTTGTGAAAGTTCCGTCAAAGAAGGTGTCTGAAATACAAACACAGCCATTATAGAAAACTTGTTACTGTCGTGCTGCAGCTTTTTTGCTACTCAGTTGTGTCCCTTCGAATGCATTCTGTTTCCTGTTCCCATAAACCTGCCAACATTAGAGATTTTTGGTAGCTTTCTGTAGTTCTGACTAAAGGGAGCAAGAGTTCAACCCATAATAAGAAAGCAGAGCTAACACCTTCACTTTATGGAAGTGTGTTCTGACGTGAAGGCTTAACTTTCACAAGTTACAAAAAACACAAATCGATATTCAATTCCACCCTGTTCACTGCTCTGTTTCCTCAGTTGAGGCAGGATGGAAGATACACCTGTAATCTCTCTTCTTACAGACCTCTTTCAAGTGACACACCAGCACATTTGCCTGGAATCCCACTACTCTCCTGGCTTTTTTTGGATAAGTAGGAAAAAAGGCACTTTGAATTTTAGGGAAAGCCTGTGCAATAGTTGGAAGAAGGGAATAAAGAACATATCTGGGAGACATTTGAAATTATTTTACATAAAGAAATAGGAGTAAAAGCATTGACCCATTTAAGACATCTCAATTTTGAGGGTACGAATTTAATTCCTTTTTGAAACTATAGTGGACTTCAGATTTCATCTGCCTCATAAATTATAAAATGCTAGCACTTGGAGCAACAAAATAATGGGTGGAACTGTCCTCTGACTTTCTTCCTCAGCATATCTCCACCCTGATCCTTACATTGACTTGTCACACAGCAGACATTTTGATCATCTAGCCCTGAATACCTCTGTGAAGGATCACTGAGTGATAATCAGCTGCCTGAAGGTTTCAACATCAGCTAAAAAGAGAGAATTACCACACATCTTTGCTACTTTGTTCTAGTTTTTTAGTTCTACTACCTGCTTGCCATCCAAATACACTCCTTGAATTTATGTCCCTTCATCTCACTGGAAATCCTCAGATCCTAGATTCCTCAGGTCCTGCTCCTATTATTCTCAAGGGATACTGTACACTTTGTAGTCTTAGGCAATGGCTATCATATCAGGGCTAAATGTGCTCCATCAAAAGATAATGGTCTGTGATGGGGAAGAGAAAAAAACAGCAACTGAAGAACTGCCTCAGGGTAATTTCCAGGAAGTGCATTTAAAAAAAAAAACTCAAACAAACAACTGAGAATGCCTTCTTAAAAAGCTAAACTATTGAAATACCTCAGTGGGATGAAGGAATTCAGGGTGAGGATCTTATTCCCTAATAAACTAAATGTGATGAGAAAGCATTCCAGTAGTCAAAATTTCTACATCTCAAAATGGAAAATCCTAATAGAAGTGAGATAAATAGTGTTTATGTGAAGGTATAGGCTCTTTCTTTTATATACTAGCTAAATTAACACAAGCTAGACTGGCAACTTTCCCAGATCAAAGGCAGTTAATAGCATGCTCTAGTCCTTTAACCAATGTATTTTTTTTGTTTTTAAATTATCCACTGTGCACTCAAGTGCAAAAGAAACACATCAATTGCTAATAAAAAATGCCTGATATTATCTAATGAAGGGAAGCTAGAGGTCATCTTGGGAATGCGATTTTTAATAGAAGTCTTAAAGTAGTGAACTAAATAAATATCCTTCATTGTGGTAACCTCATGACCATATATATTTTTAATTGCTAGAATAAATGATTTCTGCTTAGATGGTTTAAAAAGATATGTTAAGACTTTTCTAGGCTTATTACTTAGTGCAAGTGCTGATGTGCAAACTGCAAGTCTGAAGTGCATGCATAATCAATAATGCATCTAGCTGCTCTCTGACTGTGTTCAATTGTAGTATCTATTAGACATAGCCTTCCAATACCTTGCCTTGAAACAATTACTCAGGCATACCAGGGCAAGCTGTGCTACATTAACTTCTTTCTGGTCGTAACAAGAAGAAAATACTGCTTGCAGTATAGGTACTGTGCAGTACTTTGTCCCCTTTAACGAAATGACCCACCAAGTTATTGTTATTCACTAGTAACAATATTTCTATACTCTTCTTTAAGCTTATACAACATTTTCATTAGCCAAATTATTTAAAAGATTTACTGTCCCTTCTATCCTTTTTTGTTTTTAGAGGCATTTGCAAAATAGAGAGTTTTCTGTACCAGAAAGGCACTAAATGCTTTGTGTGGCTTGGACATTTCATCTTTGTTTTTAGGACTTTATTCAATTTGTATTTACAACTAAGAAAAGAGGGTGATCAAACTAATGTTTGTTGGCATTCCAGACATGTGTTGAAGAGACAGGATAGCTTTTTGAAATCAATAGAAAAATTCCTACCCTTTGGGTATAGCATTAGAGAGACAAAGAAGATTCACAAAGCAGTTGTTAGCTTTAGGCAACTTTATAATGAATGTGGACCTTTGGGCTTCTATTCACCTTTCATGGGTGAAAAAATATTCTGAAAATGATGAAGGGAAGTAAATGGGAATGATAAATTAAGACAATAAACACTAGAGTAATTCAAGAATTATGAGACTGTCTGCATATTCCCAGAGCTATACAAATATAGCTAAGGGCAGAATAGGGCTGATGACTTTTTTAAATGTTGCATTAATGTATCTTCTTCTCAGTCAATGAACAGTCAATTGACAATCACTGTGGACTGGTTTCTTTTAGTTAAGGACTTTCAGTGACCTCATGTTCACACCAATCACTCACTAGTTATCTAGTCTGAAAAGTCAATACAGTTTTCAAAAGATGACAGATCCACGTTCCACTCTTTCTCCATTACAGAAAAGTCATTTAAGTGTACTGGGAGTATCGTGCACTATCGGATCTGCAATGGTTACACTGAAAGCTGAAGGTCAATTTGCCAAGTACCTTACATCTAGGACAGCCTTACTCCTGGCAGGTCACTGTGCTCATTGTCATAGTGATGTTTGCGATAAAAGAAACCTATATGTTGATTCTTTCATTCTATTCCTATCTTCAGGATGGAGTCTGCAAAACCTAATTTCAGGCTGGGTTAATTCTTAATCTAGCAGTGAGTAGAGGCATAAAATAGTACTGAAACATGCATAAATTATCCTACAATAAATTGTTATGATCTGGGCATAGCTATTAAGATAATGATGCATAAAACAACTACTGTAAATTATACAGTGATATATAAGATTTTAGGTGGTAAGCCTCTGACTATAATACACTGAACTTAAGCATAATGTCACTGTTCTACAGCAGTGTATTTCAAACCTATTTTAAATCTATTTGATTTTTTTAATTTTTTTCCCAGTGTATTGTTATAATGACTTCTTCCTAATCAAACCATATGTACAACCATAATTCATATGTGCTCTAAGAAATTGTTTGTATCTGACTCTAGTTTCTGTATTTTTTGAATTGTTTTTTCAGCGCTTCGTCCAAGGAATTCTTCTCATCCCTTCTACGATAGATTGTGAATGGCATACAATGCTTGCTCTCTGTCTTTTCTTAGTTCTGCACTTGGGGTACACACAAGCATAAATTCACCCACATTCTCTACGCCAGTAGCTCATTTATCCTTCAATATTTTTACTGGTAACCTTTCATGATCATCTATTGCATTAAGACTGCACATGTCTCACTCATCTCCCATCTCTGATCATGCTTTCCATCATTTCTGATCATCCCCAACCACCTTTCAGCCTGCTGAGGACTTTTGCAATTACAAAGATTCTCATAATCAAAACATGTTTCAGTTTTGTTACTTTTTTCTGGGAAACATCAAAAAACCCTCATAATTTTATTCCACAGTTCTATTTTCAACGTCATGCAAACTCTTCTTGATCTCAGAAACAACAGATCTGTGGCCTTGATGAATGCAATATTGTCATTCCTGTGGGTATTTGACAAGTTGTCTTGCAGTTCATTTTCTCATCATAGCAAACACTTTCCCTCTTTACCTGTTCTTCTAGTTATTTTTACTGTAGTTTCACGTTTAAGACCTGTAAGACTTGGTTTCCACTTATGTATTTTCTTTCATTTAATATGAAGTAGTTGTGTTGCTTGTTTCATCTGCTTGTAACATTAGCCTTGTTGTCATTCTTGTTATATTGTCATAATAAAAAGAAAAAGGTTACCATTTTGTCAATACTGGGTCAAATAAAACACATGAGACTCATGTCTTCTGGAAATGTAATACATATATTAATATACATAGATATATTTTAATGGACACTATCAGACATTTTTTTCAGTTCTTCATGGAAAAAAAAAAGACAACATTTCATTTACATGCTGCAGAGCTTCAAGAATTTTGCAAGTTAGATATTTACTGCCTTTTATTGGCTAATGGACATTATTATTGCGATGTCTGCCAGATAATATTAGTGGTAATTCTTAAGAGAAACTGCTAGAAAAAGCAAGCAAATAGCCTCCTAACTGTGCTCTAAGAAGGTTTGAAAATCTATTCTGTGTCCAACTAAAATCAGTGGGTACCTTCTCTTCTATTTGACTCTAAAAAAAGAATCAGGTAGAAAAATATATTTTTAAAATGAAACTGTTTTGCTTACTTCTTTATGGCTAAAATTTAATAGAGGTTGCTACTGAAATAAAAACAAAGCAACAACACCAAAAAACTCAACAGGAAAGCAAGACTACTGTCCCCTACATGATGTCAGCATTTTTTTTGTTTTGTTTTTTAGGTTGAACCAATCAAAGGAAGTTCTATTGGTGCAATTAGACATAAATATCTTGGAACAAATATACATATACACATTTTGAGGTTGGGAGGTTTTTTCAGACTCTAGTTAAAATGACAAAAATCTCTGAAGTACTACAAATTGTGAATAGCATGAATAATTACTTCCTATCTTCTGGATTAGGCAGCTCAGTTTCTTAAGCCCAAATTCTCTGAAACTTTCTTCCAGTTATAAGATATAATGAGCCTAATCATAAGTCAAACAGCTTTTTCTAGTGGCTTGGTGTTGTAATAGCTACTTCAGAATACTTTATGGATTCATTATATTTCTATGAATAAGAATTATAATCTTGTGACAAATGAAGTTAATAACCAATTTTGGTGAATATTTCTAAATAGGTTCTCAAATAAGTGCTAGGTGAATACCACTCTTGAAGAAGTGAAACCTTCCCACGTAATATAGCACATGTTGCACGTAGTGTAGTAGAAACTGCAGGATACCTGCTATGAGTCATGTAATTGTGCTCTTTCTTTCCTAACTCATATCTTTGAGATAGTGTACTGTGCTTAATTTTACCTGAAAATGATTCAGGTTTAGTACTTAATCAGAAAGAAAGCCACTTGTTGTTGTTGGGTTTTGGGGTTTTTTACCACAGGGAGACTTAAAAGTTGCATCTGATAGCACCTGCTGACTCTGCTAATTGGTACACCTTCTTGCATAGTAGCACTCTGGGTTGCATAGGTTTGCATGTAATTTTGATTCTAGGCCCTTACTAATGTAGCTAGTGACTTTGAATAATTCCTGTGAACTGCAAAAACATAAGTCAAGTCCAAATACTTTTTTGAGGAGGCAACAAAAAGATAATTTCTTTGAATTGTGGCTGTATGATATTCTGCTAACAGCGTCTCACCAGCTGTACTTGTGTGCAGATCTGAGCTTTTATTGTGCAAGCTGGGCTAAGCAAGCACAGTAAAAATCAAATGTAAAAATAAGTTAACACTTGTAGCCAAGCCTGTTAAAATTAGCTAACCAAATTATATTAAATCATCCATCTGTTTGTTACATTATCCTCACAATAATAGTGGTAAACCAAATTTACTGGCTATGTTTTATGGAGTGTGTTGTCTATAATTTTAGTTTTTAATTTCCAGACTCTAACTTATAGTTATTTGTACTGTTCTATTTACACAAATACTTTTTCTTCACCATTACATATTTAGTAATCAAGTCATTAGTTTTAAAATTACTTCTAAACAGTCAGAATGATGTGGTAATTATCCTTTTAATCAGGATATTAATTTCTATATTTATTTTATGGTAAACAACTATAAACTGTAAGTTCTTTTTAGTTTCTTTTGACCCTGTCAAAAAGAGGAGAAATATTGCCTTCTTGTCCAGGCTGTATACTTCGCCTTGAAACATGAAGGTCCAGATTCACCAAGGAAGACTTGCCCTTCCATTTTTCCTCTTTAATTGCTCAGTTCAAAACATCATAAAATAAAGCCATCTACACACCTCATACAATATACAGGAAAAGTCAGATCCCTAGAGTGCAGTCTATTAAAATGATTGTTAATACATGGAAATACATGAAGTACAGCTCACGGGGATGTTACTCAAGGTTTAGCTTATTCCCCTATTTCAGAGAGGCTGCACAACAACTATATTAACAGGCTAAAGCTGCATATGGTGTTCATTCCGAAAACAGGATGAAAACAGAAATGGTTGGAAATGGAAGTGTTCCACTTTTTGTGTTGAAAAGATGGTGGGAGCAGTGGTAATGGTTGAGGTATTAGAAAGTGAAAAATGTGGCTTCTATACTTGCTTCATGCTGAAGCCTTTCAAAGCCCATTTCTTGCCTCCTAGAAAGGTGCCTAACATTATTCTGTGGCCTACATGAATGGAAGGCACCTTCCATGTCTTCTGCAGAGTTAAAAACTACTGGCAGTGCAGTTTGCAGGGAATCATAAAGGCTGAGAATACAGGGAAATCTGTTTCTCTGAGGAGACCTTTTCCATAAGATATGAGCACCCCAGGTTTCTAGTCTTGACTCTAGGGATTGCTTACTCATCCTGCATTAAAGAGTGATACAGTAGGGTAAGAAAAAATGCTTGCGAAAAAGAGATAAAAGCCAACCAAACTCAAAGAAGCCTATACCCTCATAGGCACCTAAGTGCTTGGGTGAAGCTTTAGAGGTAACTCACAAGGACTTGGAAATTTCCTTTGGTTGCACTTAAGGCACTTACATCTTTTAGTTCTGTATTCAGGACCTAATGGACATAATTGAGCAATTTATGAAAACACATAGATAGCTTGTAGAACAGGGTTTATATAACAGAGATTAATGTCAAATCCCAAATGATTCTCCTATAAACAGAGGGAAAACAATTCTTTCAGAAGAGAAAAAAAGAAAGGTTGGGGTTTATTTCAAACTTCTATCAAACCTCAACTCTTTTTAATATAGTTGACAGCAGATCCACAGGAAAAAAATGTCCTGGAGATCAGCAAGGTATTGTCCCCATGTGCTGAAAGACAAGATAGTAGGGAAGAGGACCAGCCTGACTGAACAGAGAACTTTGACTTGAACTTAGAAAAAAACAAAGAGAGAGGATCACCTTTGAAAGAAGAGGCAGGCAACTTGGGAGTACCACAAGGAACAAAACCGTGGTTAAGGAGAATCTCCATCCTTTATTGGATGCAGAGGGAATCACAGTGACAAAGGATGAGGAAAAGGCTGATGTGCCTAATGGCTTTTTTCCCTCAATCTTTAAGGAAAGGGTGGGTTATCCTCAGGGTACTAAGCCTCTGAGCTGGGAAACAAGGATGGGGAACAGCACTAAATCCCCACAACACAGGGACCTACTACACCCCTTAGACATACACAAGTCTAAAAAGCTGAACAAGATCCATCCAACGGTACTGAGGGAGCTGGTGAAAGTGTTCAACAAGCTGCTTTTTGTCATTTATCAACAGTTCTGGATAAGTGTGAGGTTCTGATTGACTGGAAGTTGGCAAATGTGACCCCCATCTACAAGAGAGTTTGTAAGAAGGATCTAGTGAACTACAGGCCTGTCAACATGACCTCGGTCATGGGAAAGGTCATGGAGCATATCACAATCCGGTCCTTGTGCAGCACATGCAGGACAGCCCAAGGATCAGGCCCAGCCAGTAGGGGTTTGTGAAAGCCAGGTCCTGCTTGATCAACCTGGTCTCCGTCTGTGACAAGGTGACCTGCCTATTGGATGAGGGGAAGGCTGTGGATGTTGTCTACCTGGACTTCACTAAAGCCTTTGACTCTGTCCCCCAAATATTCTCCTGGAGACACTGTCTTCCCATGTCTTGGACAGGTGTGCTCCTGGCTGGGTAGAAAGCTGTCTGTAGTGCAGGGCCTGGAGAGTGTTGGTGAATAGAGGAGCTACATCCAACTGGTGGCCAGTCAACAGTGAGGGTTCAGTGTTAGAGCCAGTCCTATTTAGATCTTTATCGATGACTTGGATGAAGGGTTGATTGAGTTTTCCCTCAGTCAATTTGTAGATGACACCAAGTCAGGTAGGAGAGCGGATCTGCTGGAGGGCAGGAAGGCTCTGCAGAGGGATCTGGATATCCTGGATTGATGGGCTGAGGCCAACAGTATGAGATTCTTAAGGTGAAATGCTGGGTCCTGCCTTTGTGTCGCAACAACCCCATTCACTGCTACAGACTTGAGCCAGACAGCCTGGAAAGCTGCCTGATAGGAAAAGGCCTTGGGGTACTAGTCAACTGTAACTGAACTTGAGCCAGCCTGTACCTAGGTGGCCAAGAAGGCCAATGGCATCCTGGCCTGTATCAGAAACAGTGTGGCCATCAGGACTGTGGAAGGGATTGTCCCTCTGTACTGATGAGGCCACACCTCAAATCCTGTTTCCAGTTCTAAGCCCCTCATGACAAGGAAGACATTGAGGTGCTGGAGCATGTCCAGAGAAGGACAACGGAGCTGGTGAAGGGTCTGGACCACAGCTCTGATAAGGAGTGCCTGAGGGAGCTAGGGTTGTTTAGCCTGGAGAAAAGGATGCTCAGGTCTCAACTTGCACCAAGGGAGGATTAGATTAGATATTAGGAAGAATTTCTTTGCTGAAAGGATGGTCAGGCATTGGAACAGGCTTCTCAGTAAGTGGTGGAATCATCATTCTTGGAAATGTTCAAAATTCATGTGGATTTGGGAGGCATGTTTTAGTAGTGAACATGATAGTGTTAGGTAAACAGTTGATCTTAGAGTGTTTTCCAACCTTTACTATTCTAGACTTCTATGATTCAGAGCCCCATTTTGTTATAAGTCAAGTAAGAGTAGAAGAAAACTAGCTTGGCTGAACAGGTAACTCCTCTTAGGACTCAACAAGAAGAGGAAATTTTATGATATTTGGAATAATTTAGGCATTGCAGAAAGATTACAAAGATGCAGTTCACGTATCCAGGGAGAAGGCAAAAAAAGGCCAGAGCTCAGCTGGAGTTGAAACAGGCCAGTGTTGTGTCAGACAAGAAGAAAGGCTTTTTTAGATGTGTTAATAGCAAGAGGAAGTGCAAGAAAGACATTTGATTACTATGTGCTGCTGAAGGTGGTTAGGGAACATGAAAGAACAGAAATATCCAGTGAGGTTTTTTGCCTTATCTTGATAGACCCTGGGCTGTACATTCCTTCCAGTTCAGCATTGGTGGGCTCACCCTGTGTTCTGTGTGCAGTTCCAGACCCCACAATGTGAGAAGGATATGAAGGTCTTTGAATTGTGCGGAGGAGGACAACAGAGCTGGTGGAAAGGCTGTAAGGCACATCCTGTGAGGAGCAGCTGAGGACTCTAGGTTAATTTAGTTTGAGGAGAAGAAGCCTATGGGGTGACTTTATAGCTCTGTACAGCTTCCTGAGGAGGGAAAGTGGAGAGGAAGGTACTGATCTCTTGTCCCTGGGATTCAGAAACTGGATGACTGAGAATTGTGCAAAGTTGTGGCAGGGAAGGGTTAGTCTGGACATTAGGAACTGTTTCATTGCCAAGAGGGTAATCAAACAATGGAACAGCCTTCCTGGAGACGTGGTTGATGCTTAAAGCCTGTCAGTGTTTAAGAGATATTTTGACAATACCTTTAACATTGTGCTTTAACTTTTGTTCAGCCCTGAAGTGGCTAGGCAGTTGGACTAGATGGTCCTTTCCAAATGAACTATTCTATTCCGTTCAGAGAATATATCTCATTTAGTGTGTGATAGATGTAAAACATAAGCATCATAGAAGTAACTGAATTAGTCTTTTGAAAATATTTACATCTCAAAAGCATAAATAATTTTAAAGCCTAATTGACTGTGCATGCAAATACGGTAAAGTGAAACAGAATGGGTGAGCATCAACCCTCCTGAGCAGGCCTTCCATTTTGCTCCATCTCTCAGTCATTTCGTAACGCCTCCATCCTGTGTTTGGCATCACATTGGGAAGCCACAGCGTCCCAAGGCTGGCGCAGCAGTACCTAAGATTGGCTCCAAAATGGAAGAAAAACCTGCATAAAACTCCAGCTGGTTAAAAATACTTAAAGGTCTGAAGGAAGAATTACAATAATCTGATTTTCTAACAAAATTTTCTGCTCAATAAGTTGTTCAACGTCCCTGTAACTTGTGCTTAATCACAAAAGATTTCAGAAAGGTGGTAATTTGATATCAGAATTTCAGGTGATAAAAAATTATTGCAAGTCTGAACAAGTTGTTCAAACGGTGACTTACTAATAAAAGAAAAATAACTGCACTTTAAAAATCATAATTGAATTTAAACAGTAGCCCATTATTAATTTCCCTGGCTTTGTTATCCAATAATTAGGATTTTGTGACTTGTCCTGATAAAATACTGGAGCATTCAGTGTAAGAAAACTTGTATGTATGTAGACACATTGATGATAATGAAGACTTCTCAAATTTTTTAAGATAAATATAGCACATGGAGTGTCTTAGCTGTCTTTCAATAGACAAGTTTTCTATTCTGGAAGTTTTCTATGCCTCTTTCTAAAATGCTTTCCAATGTCTTAATGTTCCTTTTTCAAGCAGAGTTGCCAATATTCTCTATGCACAGTGAAGGCTCCATACCACGACCGTATTCTGTATGGTAATTATCTATACATCTAGGAAGACTCTTTCATAGATGTACAGACTGAAAAAGTTCATGTTTATTTGATTATTTGTGGCAAGCCATTCCAATGTAATGCACTGCATGATACAATCTCTCATCTAGTAATCACAATCTACATTTTTTCTTTGTACATTGCGTGACCTTGCATTTGGTAATGTTCAGCCTCATGTTGGTCAAATGAGCCAACTCCACTATATGAATCAGATCAGCCTGGTTTATAAATGACCTATGACCATTGTAACTGCTCTCTCCACCAGTTTTTGTATTATCTGCACATTTTACGAACAATGCTTCCATATTTTATTCCAGTTCATTTACAAAGGTATTGAAGATCAATGGGGCAAGGACAGATTCCTGAATATCTGAACTAGAAGCTACCTCAACAGGAAGATGAGTCTTCATTTATGAGTTACATTTTGTGGTCTATTGGTTAGCCAAATTTTAATCCCTTTAATACAGGGATTATTGTATTTTGTGATTGCATTGATTTTGTGAGTGCTTTTTTTTCCCCTCCCCCATTACACTGTGGAGCCAATTCAAACACCACACAGAAGTCTATTCCTCAGCACATTACCAGTATTGACTGAGTGTTAGACTTTTAACAAGACTATTTTAAAAAGGTATCATATCAGATAATTAGAAAGGTAGTAGGACATAGACCATGTTTCTCATCCTTACTTACGTGTCTGCTTGTGGGGTTTTTTTCCCAGCTCTTTGGTGCTTGCTCTTTTTGGTTTTGATCCACTGACCTCTGAAACAAAATACATGGCTGACAAGCCTCTTTCCGAAACACTACAGCCATTTTTATTAATTATGCAGAAGTTCTTATCTTTACTCTTGGTATTCCATATCAATACTCCCACACGTTTACTCTGAATCAATATCAATGATAAACAAATAAAATCCTGAATTATTAAGCTGGTGAAGCACAAGTGGGAAGAAAAAGCAGAACATTTTCTATATTTTTGAGAAACCTATCTTTTGAATTTGATGAAGGCTTTATAGAACACTAAATAATTCTTGTTACTGCAAGGTGCTAAGGAAGCCATATTCTTAGGCAGCAAACAATGTACCTAACACCTTCAGTAATCTTGCGCAGCTTTTGTTACATCAGTCTTCCCTATCAACAAATTCTAAAAGCTTTCCACTCCACCATGATTTCTATAAAAATGAATACCAATGTACATGAGATCCTGCCCAGTTCTGTAATTCAGACAGATATTGTAGTGCTTAACTTTTTAAATGTTATACCAGTCTAACTTTTTAAACTTCCTAGGATTTTTCAAGTTTTTAAATAAACATTATTAAGCAACTTAAAACTCTAACATATACCAAAATAATTTTAGTGTGATAGATCAATCTGATTTTTTTTGAATGCAGGAAAAAAATATTTACTACTTGGTCCTTCTAAGCCTCATGAGTAATTTTCTCTTGCATTTCTCTTGTATTATGCTTCTTCCACTCTTGAGTTTCACTAGTTTTTAATATATTTTTTGACTGACTTAGTATCTTCTGTATTACTGGCCATCCATTGCCAGCAGATGAATTGGTTTTCTACGGCAATTGTTTGCTTTTGCCAGCTTTCTGGCTTGTCCACAGTATTTTTGAGAGCCCACTGAATGTCTGCAAAAGGAATTTAAAGAACTCATTCAGAGTATATAAAGTTAAGTAAATACATATATTTTTACAAGAAGAGGGTCTTAATCTTGAATGTCTTTTTGTGCAGTCATCCAAGAATGCTAAAAAGTGTTGACTATAAGGTATTTCCATAAAGAACAGTAATATTATTCTACTTTGGCTCTCTTCACTGCTGTCTCAAGATGCAAAATTAGTATAGCTTTACATAAACTGAAATATAGACAAGTAAGTGTTTTTATTTTTATTATCACCAGATAATAGGAACACAGCTACAATTTTCTCGCACTCTCTAGAGCAAACTATTTCATTAAATATTTCAAGCAGATTACCGAGAGATAGAAACTCTTTCATGTGAAGGCAAAAACTGGAGTAGCTTAACATATTTGCTGTAAATTCTTCTACTTTTTGAAAAAAAAAATATTTTAGACATAATGGCCTGCATACACAGGTTATTTTCTGTGTACAAACAGAAAGAAAGAAGAGCTTGATATATTTTGTATGTCTATGTTGAAATACTTTCACTGTACATATTTGTGACTTTTTATCAAAAGTACTGTGGAGGTTTGGAGGGTTTAAAGGAGTGGATTTTTATTTGTCTTTATAGTGCTGGTTCTTATGACATTTATTACATGTGAGATAACTTCACACATGCAGAAATCCACTTTTTCATTTTTGTTTATGAAGAATGAGTTATGATTTATGAAGGACAATTTAATGCTCTTGCTAAAAAGTAGATAAAGAACTAACTTGAATCCATGGAAAATTACAGAATTACTTCTTGTAAGACATTTGCACTTATGGTAGTGTCATAATATGAAGTTACAGCATCAAATTTACATTGGAGAAATTGAATATAAGTCTGCTGATGTCTGTGTATCAGCTCTGAATTACACCAATTGGAACTATGCTTGCTAATGTACCTAAGTGTATTTTATTGGGTGAACGATTTATTCATCAAAAAGTTGGCTTGGGATTTTCCAGAAATTTGGTGAAAAAATCTGACTAAAAATGTCGAAATGTTTAATTTAGTATCTGCAGGTAAGAAGATTTGGTTCTTTTAAAAGTTAGGTTTGTGAGACAGGTAGGCACAATTTCTACCTTGGTCCTTGGATGACTTATTCCTATGTTAGCCTATTGAGTGGTAAGGATGGTTTTCTGAAAATCAGAAAATGTTTGAAATCTATCTCAGGCTGCACCAGAGAATGGTTTTGAATCAAAGTCTTTTCTATCTCGGGAGGCTATTGCATACCTGGGTACTTGATATCTGATGCAGGTTTATTGCTACATTTTCATTGCAGGTGTTCCAGTTTAGGGGGAAAAAAAGAACTGTAAGGTTAATCAGCTAAGGACCTGGAAATGAAGAGATACAGTGATACAGCTTCCAGGTCAATGCTGTTACTGTTGAGATTTAACTTATTCTGTGATGGGATTGTCTCAACATGTCCTTTTGAGGCTGTATCGTGACCTACTGATGCCTACAACTAAGTCACTAAACTATTTCCAATGTTTCTCTGTGTTGTTGTAATGAACAACCTCTCAAATGGAGGCGTAACAAACACAGGGGAAAGATTTTACTGTAGTGTTCTACAAACATTTTTCAAGTTGCTGCAAAATGGAGTAGCACTGAAAATTCAGTAATGATTTTTCTGTTCTCTCTAGCCTTGGTGGGAAAGGTATGCTGTGAACACATCAGTTTCTAAAGGCTCCACCTCTCTACAACAAATTTCTATTCCATACGCATCAAATTTCAAATACAAGCAAACCTGAATTTGAAAAAAGACTAGAAATAACCCCCAAAATTTAGATTAGCAAGTACACTTTAATCAGTTTATGTATACATATCCAGCATCAATGAATCAGAAATGCAACATGAAAACACTTATTTCACACTTTACATCCAAAGTCGTGGGGTTATTTCCCCTCAGATTATCAAAACCCAGTGAAAGTTCAGTTCTCGGGATTGTCTATGAGCCAAATTAGAGATATACAAGTACTTTACTTGTTACTTGTATATCTTATCATCCAGCTGGTTTATGACAGGTTAAAATAGTCACTAATCTCTATGTAGATTTCTCAGCAGCAGCCAGATTACAATTGCTTTAACTTCTAGACACAATATATGATCTTCACAAACATAAACATAGAATTAGACCTCTATTCTACCAGCTACTATAGTATCACTCAAAGAAAGGAAAGATGGAAGTAGACAAAAATCCTCCACATCTGAACTAAATAAATAACCAAAGGCTTTGAAATGTGATGTATAGTTGGGAGTACTGACTGCCCAGGCTTTAGCAAGGTATTCTGAAAGTAAGTCACCTATTCAGTATTTTTGTCACAGGCTGAGGACGACTGGAGTTGTTCAGTGTCTGCTTTGGTGAGCAGCTGACCACTTTGCCTGCTAATTATTTTAATAATATACCAATGTTTTAAATATTTTAGATTGTTTCTAATTTAGAAAGTGAGTACCATTAAATTATTAAGGAAGCATTATAAGTGATAAAAGCAAGAGAGATTGAAACAACAAGCCAGTGTTCAAACAGTGTTTTGTTATTGAAGAGGATATTTTCAGGTTTGAATGTTAACACCACCTCATCACTTTTGTTTGTCTTTCAAATTCTCTAGTATACTCAAACCAACAGGAAAAAAATAATTGAAGTCATTATAAAGGTTTACAGTAGAGGAACCTAGAAAGCACTAGAAAGTACACTTGGAAATATGGTGGAAATTTCCAAGAAATCATATACATTCATTTTGAAATGACACCAATTATGAAAACACGATAGTGAATTCAGAATAAAATATGTACATTTGGAGGGTGAATAAGGAACAACAAATTATCATTTGAAATGCCTGTTAGTCCTTCCTTTTGAATTTGGCTGGGAATACTGCTGTCAGAAATGGCAGAATTAGGACCTGAAGGTCAAAACTGCAGTACATGTTGATAATACAGTAGAAAAGCTCTTTCTGAAAGATGAACAGTATGACAGTGACACAATATCCATAGACAATTTCAAATTATTTAATGATTGAGATACTGGTTCTAGGTTCAAAATTAAATCAGTTTGAAATTGAAATATATTTTTCACAATATTCAAAGCTAGGCCAGGCTATTGAATACTGGCAAGCTTCCAGAAAACCTTCCCATTTCCTTATATTAGCCCTCTGTAGATATTTTTATTAAATGGTAAGTCAGATGATCTCTTTTATCTTAAGTTTCCATTGATTAAAGAAGTGAGCAGTACTTTGTATCCTCCAGAAGCCTTGGTTATGAAGATTTAAGTAGGAAAGTTATAGAACTTTTTCTAGTTAGATAACACAGATGAAAAAGATTAATTTCTTACTTTATGGCTATTAAAATATATATATGAATAATGTAGCATTGTGAGTACCTTATTGAAAAGAACTAGCCTTTGGAAGAGAAGATTATTCTAGTCCTTGAATCTTCATACCTCAGAATAGTAAGTTAAAGAGGTCTGGTTAAACTTATGTGAAAAACTGTAACATTCCTACTTTTACTTGCTCAGTCAGTATGGAAAGACATTCTCATTTTTATTTTGAAAATCTTACATTGTGACTACACTTGTGCAGAAGAAGGAGCTTCATGGCACTTTACAATATATTTTTGTTTCTGTACATGAGAGTATAATTATGGCTATGACAGCACACAATGCTTCAGTGACTGTCTTAATACTTGTAATTACAGAAAATTTTTCTTGAAACTTGGAAGGAAAAGTGTATGCTACTGACTAGGAAACATTCAACATATAAAGAACATCAAAATATGTCTAACACTGATTTTGATGGAACCTGTCATAGTCTCAAACTTTAGCAGCTGTTGCCATACCAAAGTATATTTTGGCTTCATCACTTCAAGAGGAAATTCTTTATCTCGGGTAAATTATCTTAGTCATTTTGGTATCAATGGAACAATGACAGTTTCAAATAGTCAGGCATCTAGCCTGAACTTCCAAGCTAAAAGACAGCATTCCAGAAATGACAACATGTAGAAAAGTCATCCACAGAAGCCAAATATCAGAGAGAAATGATTATTCTGTTCAATTCTTAATGGACTGCATCAGGAGTGCTGCATCCAAATATATCAGAAATGTTGAAAAACTGGAAAGTCCAAAGGAGGACAACTAAAATTGTTAGGAAGCTGAAGCCCAAAACAAAAGAAGAGACTCAGGGAATTGAGTATGTGTAGATCCAAGAGGAGAAAGCTAAGGGTATCAATTTGCCATCATCAACTAAAATAAGAAGTTATGGTGAAAATGGAGGCAGATCTCCAGGAGAAAGTCAAAAGACAATGGTAACTTGTAGCAAGAGAAATTCCAGGCAAATATAGAGGGAAGACCTTCACAATAAGGGTGGTAATGCACTTGGACAGGCTGCCAAGAGAACTTGTGAAATCTCCATCTTTGCACATATTTACAACTCTTGTGGACAAAGTCTCGAGTAAATTCATCTAAATTTAAGGTAACTCTGCTGTGAGAAGGTAATGAAACTAGATAATTACTAGAAGTCCCTTCAAATCAAAATTATTTTGTGATACTAAAATTTCTATTCATTTTGATCTTCAGTTAGAATTTGTAAAATATTTTTTGCTATATCAGTGGTACATGGGTTATACAAGCTAATTTCTTCAACCTTAGTTTTACACTTTGAAAAAAAAATGACAGTATACTGAAATATGCATCAGAATGTTTCTACTGGTAGATAAAACGGAAATTTACCAAAAGAAGATGAAAAGTAAAAGAAAAATAATGCAGAACTTGGTGAGTTTTTTCTTTCTAAGTTTTGATTGAGTAACATTGTGGGAGGTGTTGGATTATCATCAAGAATCAGCAGACAAAGATGGAACAGAATGAGGGAAAGAAGACTATAATTCAATTTTTTTGCAAAAATAATCCCCTTGGTCTCTTTGGTAAGCTGCAATGGAAAAGTATTCTTAAAAACAAAGTGAAAACTGATTTACCCTTGGAATACACAAACCAGAAAGACACTTGATTTTTATGTGCTCGTTCAGAGATGAATAAGTATTTTTTTTTCCATCATGGTGGGTGCCTCTTAAAGTAGAAGAATTTCTAAAGAATGAGATGAAGACAGGATTCTTACATCTGGGAGATATCCAAGTTAACTGAACTAGCTTCTGTGAATTTATTCTGGATTTGTAAGGGTATAATTAGGGGCATTTTAAGAATTTGATTCTTAGTGTTTCATATTAGTCAATGAAACTACATTTCTATTTTTGGTTTGAAAACAAGAAAACATTTTCAGAATCATGTCAAAACAGTACATAACAGCTGGCATCAAATCACCTGAACAAACTTAGACATGTAGCTTAACCTCAAAGATCTTTCCCAGGTTTCACAGGAGAAATATTACTTCTCCTTTACAGTTCATATATAATACATATGGCACTGCAAAACTGGAGCATCAGAGGTCAAATCAGACTTACTCAGAAGTCAGACAAGTTTTTATAGGAAAGGTGCACATATATAGACATATGCAAAATCATCACAAGGCAGTTCTTTCAAGAATACAGCAACGTTTTAGTAAATCAGAAGTCTGGGGTCCGGTTTCCACAGCAACTCTGTGGAAACATTTTTATAATGTTATTAAAGATTGAGGGATGTAGGCCATTGCTAAATGACATATAATCCTGTTTTTCTGAAAACTATTCAAAAATGGCTAATAATATCAAAAAGTCAATGTCTAGAGTGAAAGTCTTGTCCATGTTTCATCCCATTCCCTGAAGAATGAAGAATCTTTCTTCTGTTAAGTCTCTCTGCATCTACTTCTGGGTTGTTCTTCAAATATTCTATGGAGAAAATGAAAAAAAAAAAAGCGTGGATTTTTTCCTCACTTGAGAATATGACTGTGTTATTTTAGAGCCAGATTCTGGGGCTAGTGCTGAAGGCTTTCTTTACAGAAAAGAACGACTCTTTTTTCTCTCCAGTTTCCAGGATAGAAGATCTAGAAGACAGTCTCCTAATATTTCCTCACCTTTCTAGTCTGACTACCTTCTTCCTGAAGAGGCACCAGAGAAGCCTGTGATCTCCAAAGAGTAACAAGATAGCTCACACATAGCCCTGAAAGACAAGGAATTGCAAAAGGTGAAAGACAAGCTCTCAAAGTTGAAAAACCTTACCCCTGCTTTGCAACTCATTTTCTGAAGTTCTTAAGCCGTATTGATGCCAGGTGTGAAGAGAAAAAGGAGGGATGTTTTATCCCTTTCTAACTCAGCTTTTTTTCAGTGGAAGTTAGCCAGGGAGACCACTAAGTGATAAAACTATCACTTTTAGTCCTGATACAGCCACCATTTTACCATTATCTCGCCTCAGGGAAGAACAGATCTCTGGCTTATTTCCAGGAAGACCTCCACTCTTGAGATATGAATAAATTTCAACCGGCAAGGAGTCTGATCCAGACCACAAAACTGCAGCCAAGCTCCTTGTTCACTGAGTTCCAAACTCAGGACTTGGCCAGGTTGTTTAATATTGGAATGAAAACCTGCAGAGCAAAATGTTTTACAAAGTTACACAGATCCACACCACTGAAGTCCAGCTGCTGCTCTGTGGTCCAGTGTTCAGGACAGGAAGTGAGACTGCAGGCTGAAGCCAAACTGGAATTGGCAGCCAGAAGGAAATGGATCTAGGAAAATAATGCCTTTTTCAACACTAAGTGGAGAAAAATATTGAACCTTTAAAATTACTTCTTTAAGTTAAAGGCATTAAATACCTCCAATGCCATGAAGAAGGAAAGTAAAATAAAAAGTAAAATAGGAAGTGCTCCAGATTCATTTCCTTCAGGAAATGTATCAGGAAAAAACCACAGGTTCTTTAGGGAACAGAAAAAGGAATTGATTAACAAAGGAAACTATTCTTCGAAGAGCCTGGGGAACATCGACATGAAACAAGGAACCTACAAAAGTCGAGTGGAATTAGTCTGAAAATTGTATCAAATTGCATATACAGAAATACATTCCTTTGTTTTGGTTTCCCTGACTCTTCATAGGCCAAAAAAAAAATTAATATTTTAATTCAGTTTTCTGTAAAAAAATGCAACACTGAAGGAAACAAAGTGTAGGACACAGTGTGAAAAAGAGAAGTTATCCAAATGGAATTGTAATTAAAATTTTAAAACTACAGTAGATTCAGGCTTGATGAGCTGTTCTGCATGCCAGAACACTGAAAGAACAGGAAGATAGGCAGATGAAGCTTTAGTAATGAGTACTGCGTGTTTAACACAAACCTGCTGAGTGCAAGCAAAACAAAAAATAGCAAATATTCTCACGGGGAGAAAAGATGATCCAGGCAAAAACAGTCAAATTACCCTCACTTCAGTGCTTCTTTTCTAGCTTGAATGGACCTAAGAACAAATTTTGAAGCAGGGACTTAATGTAGAAGTGAAGGGCTGTTACTTATTAAGAGTTTTTAAATACTCTTTTATTTTATATTATATAGTGAAAAATATTAAAGAGATGAAATTACATATTTTATATATAAAAAGGTGAAGAATAGTTAAGGACATGAAAATATATATATGTAAAATAGAGAAAGAGAAGTCTGAATATCTGAGTTCCTGATCCTACAGGGCAAGATGAATGCATAAATTGTGAAAATCTCATTATTGTAACCACAAAGCAAAAAATTATAGGAAATTTCCAAAATGAGTTTTGACAACAAATGGAAATTAGAAAATAAACATTCTTAAAATAAAGTATATATAATGCACCTGAGGAATATGAATGACACCCTTGGGGTTAGGTAATTTGCTGCATGTAAAGGAGCTTTGTTAATTAATGCTGGTCACCAAAAGATGCCTAAATTTCACACAGAGCTCCACATTAGCAGTACCATGAAGAAACCCTGGAGCTACATAAATGGTGTTCTCTATGAATCTTTGAATAATCTAGGTTGTGTTTCAGTCAGTGGGAATGGTTTTTCTTTATGGATTTTCAAGAATGACTCACACACCAAATGACTGAAGGTTTCCTAAAGACTCTGAAATCACCTCTAAAATAGGCCACACTCAGAAAGTTAAAAACCAAAATAATCTAAAAAAATCATTAATCAGCTTCAAACACAAATCACAAAGCCTAAGGAATAGGTGGTCAGAACTAAGAGAACATGCATGTGTCTGTCATCTGAAATAAATTCAAGGTTTTTGTTCACTCTGAAATACTAGCTGCCTCTCCACAGGTGTATAAGCTAATGATACAGCTCTCAAGCATACTCCAATAGTTAGTGTTCATTCATGAAGGAGAATCTAATTTTAAGAGGTTTCTTTTATAACTTAAACACTTCATGGAGTATTCAGATTCAAATCTGCCAATACTCACAGGCTTTCTTAATGATACCAGATCAAAAGGCAATTTAGACACTTCTTGATTCCTAATGATTGGTTGCCCCCCCCCCCTTCTCTCAGAATGCTAACAGCAGGCAGCTGTCACCACCTGTGTACATGGTAATCAATGTCTGCTGGCAGCTACTCTTGAGCACAGTTAAATCATGACCAAATCTCAACTGAATCTAGGAAATTATTTTTTGGTCAATATGGCAGCAGTCTCAAATTCCTAAAGATTTACTATTTTTTTTTATCATTATGAAGCTTTTACTTCATATAAATATCCTACTTAATACTCATAGTTAATATGGTAACAAAACTGAGACTCTTGAAAGTAGTTCATTTTTCAACAGAGCAAAACAATGAACCTGTTGGTAATATCATTAAAATTGGGACAAGTTGTTCAGGTCAACTTCACTTTAATCTTACCTTCTGAGAGACATAGGAAGGCAAAAAAAGTTTCTTGAGCTTATTGAAAGAGGAATCATTGAAGAAGATGGGATCTTAATTATTACATTATTCACTTCTGAAACAGAAGACTATACTATTCATAAATATGTTGCAACAATCTCATGTGTATTAGCCAGAAGAGCATTCTTCAGACCATATGTACTGGCACAGAGAAAAATTGAATAGATTATCCTAAAACTGAAAAAAATTTGTAGGACAACTTTCTGGGGAAACAGATGTGGTGGTGGCCCAGCCTATGGCTGAAGTGCCATCTGGCCCACCTGGCCAGTCAGCCCCGCCTGCCTTCTCCATGTAGGTAAATGAACACATTAAGTGGACAAACTATCCCCCTCAAGACAGTGACTCTGAGGGGGTGGGGAAGGCAGGGTGGGAGAATGGCCCGCCATTTAGGATTGTCAATCAGGATTCCATCTCCTCCCCCATCCCCTCATGGATGTTTAATATTCATTAAAGTACCAGAAGGTTCTGTTACGTTTGTACCCCAACTGGCTGAGTTTAATGTCTTCCTCCCCTTTTTTGTGCTCATTGAATGTTTATGGTTATGTAATGTTCCCCCATTGGTTTCTCCATTGATCCTCCCCTTGGACCACCCCTTTTGTTCCCCTTAAAGTCCCCTGCAAGCGTGTTCTGGGCTATTTGTAGCCTATGTTCCTGCTGGTGCGTTGTCCTGTGCCACGGGGCAGGGACCAAAGACTGGGACTGCTGCTACTAAGAGTCCTTCTCCCTCCTTGGTTCCTGCGCCGCTACATTGTAACATCGGGCAGCTGCTTGCTCTCCCAGCTGTGTAGCTGACAGCGTAGGCACTGAAGGCAGACCAGCAGCTGCGCTGGCAGCTTGAGAACCAGTCTGACCAAAGCCAAGCACCATCGTTGCACGCAAGCCACCGGGCAGTGTGTGGTCCAGCAACGACAAACAGATAAAAGCGTTAGGTACCAGGCATTCACGATGACTGAAAAAAAGAAACTTTATTACATTTACAATGGGATTTTATAATAATTATACAAAATAACATTCTTTAAAATAATTATAAATACTGTCATAACCAAAGAGATAATATCAGTCAAAGTCCAGCACAAGGATGATAAACCATATTTAGTTAAAAGAGGAAGAACAAAGCAAATGCTGGACCAAAAACTCAACAGAACCAACATGGAAGGAGCAAGGAGATTTTCACCTTTCAGGAGCATGACATTACTTATATAACAATCCAAGGATAATTTTAGTTGGAAGGAACCTCTAAAGGTCATCTAGTCCAACTGCCTTGCAAAGAACAGGAAAATCAACTAGAACAAGTTGCTCAGAGCCCTGCCCAACCTGACATTGAATGTTTCCAGGGACAGGGCATTTACCACCTCTCTGGGAAACCTGTGACAGCGTTTCATCAAAATCATCTTAAAAAATACATTCTTTATATTTAGTCTGAATCTATCCTCATTTAGTTTACAACCATTACCCTTTATTCCATCTCTATAGCACCTAATAAAAACTCTGTCCCTATGTTTCTTATAAGACCCTTTTAAGTAATGAAAGGAAGCAATAAGGTCTCCCCAGAGCCTTCTCTTCCCCAGTCTGAACACTTCCAACTGTTTTAGACCCTGTCATAGGAGAGATGTTGCACCATTCTGATAATTTCTGCAGCCCTCCTCTATACCCACTTCAACAACTCTTTAATGTGCTGGGACCCCAGAGCTGGATGCAGCACTGCAGATGGGGTCTCACCAGAGCGGAGCAGAGGGGCCGAATCCCCTCCCTGGCCCTGCTGCCCACACTGCTTTGGATGCAGCCCAGGACACGGTTGGCTTTCTGGGCTGGGAGTGCTCACTGCTGGGTCATGTGCAGCCTCTCGTCCCCCAGCACCCCCAAGTCCTTCTCCCCGGGGCTGTTCTCAATCCCTTAATCCTTCAGCCTGTGTTGATACCATAGGTTTTATCAATCCAGGTGCAGCATCTTGTATTTGTCCTTGTTGAACCTCATGGGCACACTTTTCAAGCTTGTTCGGTTCGCTCTGGATGGCAATCCCATCTCAGCCATGTCAACTGCACCACTCAGCATAATGTCTTCACACCCTTGCTAGCCCTCTTCTAGCTCTAGAATAAGCAAAACACATGGGTTATGAAACTTTATAGAAAAATGTGTTCTACTATGTACTATATATATATTCTGTGTAACAATGGCCATGTGTTCAATCAAATGTGCCGATATTTCCAACAAACCACAAAAGGCGCTCCTGAATCTACATATGAAAAAAGGAAAAGCAAATGCACAATCAATCATTTTGGCTGGAAAGGACAGAAATCAATGAATAGAACCATAGAAATATAGAACTTTTAAGGCTGGAAAAGATGTTCAAAATCATCAGGTCAAGTCTTTGACTGAACATCACCATGTGACTATGGCACTAAGTGACACGTTCCATCATTTTCTGAACATCTCCAGGGATGATGATTTTACCACCTCCCTGGGCAGTCTATTCCAATGTTTCACAACCCTTTCTATGAAGAATTTCTTCCTGTTGTACAACCTGAATCTCCTCTGGAACAGCCTGAATCCATGTCCTCTCATCCTGTCACTTGCTGCCTGGGAGAAAAGGCTGACCCCACCTGGCTACAAGCTTTCAGGCAGTTGTAGAGAGCAATAAGGTCTCCCCTGATTCTCCTGTTCTCCAGGATAAACAAGCCCAGCTCCTTCCGCCACTTCTCAGAAGACTTGTGCACCAGCTACCTTTCCCTTCTCTGGACTTACTCCAGAACCTCAATGTCTTTCCTGTAGTGAGTGAGGAGCCCAGAACTGAACACATGATTCAAAGAGCAACCTCACCAGTGCAGAGGGACACTGCTGGACACACTGTTGCTGATACAAGCGAGGATGCCATTGGCCTTCTTGGCTACCTGGGCACACACTGGCTCATATTAAGCTACTGTTGACCAGCAACCCCAGATCCTTTCCCAGTGGGCAGCTTTCCAGCCTCTCTGTCCCAAGTCTGTAGCAAATGGAGTTGTTGTGATCCAAGACCAGGAGGTGCTTTGCCTTAAAAACTTCATACCGTCAGTCTTGGCTGGTCAGCCGTCTGCTCAGCCCACCTACCCTCCAGCGGACCAACACTTTTGTGCAGCTTACTGAGGGTGCCCTTAATCCCTTCATCCACATAATCAATAAAAATATTGAACAGGACTGGACCCAACACTGATCCCTGATGGCTGACTGACAACTGAAAGCAGCACAATTCATCACCACTATCTGGGCCCAGCCATCCAGCCAGTTTTTAGCACAGCAAAGAGAACATCTGTCAAAGTTGTGGGCTGCCAGCTTTTGCAGGAGAATTCTGTGGGAAAGCGTATTGAGGGCTTCACTGAAGTCCAGGTAAACAACAATCACAGCCTTTCCCTCACCCAACCTGACCGTAAAACAAGATCAGGTTGGTCAGGCAGGACCCACCCTTCCTAAATCCCTGCTGGTTGGGCCTGATCCCCTGGTTTTCCGGTATGTGCCATGTCATCACACTCAAGATGATCAGTTCCATAACCTTTCCTGATACCGAGGTCAGGCTGACAGACCTGTAGTTCCCTGGACACTCCTTCCAACACTTCTTGTAGGTGGGCATCACATTGGCCAACCCCACTTATCTGGGACCTTTCCAGTTAACCAGGACTGATGATAAATGATGGAGAGTGGCTTGATGAGCCCCTCTGCCAGCCCCATCAGCACCCTTGGATGGATCTTATCCAACCCTATAGAGTCATGATTGTCTAAGTGGCAGGTCACTATCTATTGCCTCCTGGATTCTGCTCCCTGTCCCTGTAAACCAGGTCAAGGAGTTGAGGATAACAAGTTATCTCTGTTAAAGACTGAGACAAATAAAGCATTAAATATCTCACCCTCTTCCTCATCCTTGGTGACAATATTCCACACAATGTCCAACAAAGGATGGATATTTTCCTTAGCCCTTCTTTTGTTGTTAATATGCTTATAAAAACACCATTTAAAAAAAAAATATAAAAACAACGTTTTATTATCTTTCACAGCAATTGCTACATAAAATTCTAGCTGAACTTTTGCCTTTCTAATTTTGTCTCTATATGATCTAACAACATCATTATACTCTTCTAGATATGTCTACCCCTTCTTCCAAAGGTCCTAAACTCTCTTTTTCCCCCTGAGTTGCTGCAAAAACTCCCTATTCAGCTAGACTCTTCTTCCCTGCTACCTTGTCTGTAAGCACATAGGGATGGCCCACTCCTGTACTTTTAATATTTCCTTCTTAAAGTGTGTCCAGTCTTCCTGGTCCCCTTTGTTTTTGAGTGCTGTTTCCCAAGGAACTCTATGAACCATTCTCTTTAACAGGTCAAAGTACACCCTCCAGAAGTCCACGGCAGAGTTTTTGTTGACCCCCTTCTTTACTTCACCAAGAATTGAAAACTCTCAGTTCATGATCACTGTGTCCAAGACAGCCTCCGACCACCACATCTCCCACCAGCCCTTCTCTGTTCATAAAAAGCAAGTCCACGTGGGAACAGCCCTGGTAGGCTCACTTATCAGCTGTGTCAGAAAGTTACCTTCCACACACTCTGATAGGTTTGGGCGAGACACAAGAACATCACCAAGTTGCCTCCTTTGTCAAGCAACTGTTTTTTTAGAGACCTTTGTGAAAAACAAACCTTTTCTTAAGGGTATGAAATTACTGGGTTCAAAGTATGTAGCAGACTCCTTCAGTGAAAAGGAATAAAGGAAAAATTTGCGTATACAGGGTCACCATCACTGACACCAAATCTTCCAGCACTTCCCAGGGGTGAAACTAAGAGTATATTCATATTTCTTTTCATAGTATGTTATTCACCAAGGATTCTTTCTACAAGCACAGAAAAAGAAGTACCTAGGTTCTCCCTTGTTGCCATTCACAAAAATACTAGATGCTTACAAATCCCCAGCATATATCACAGAAACAGCTGTGCTGAGGAATGTCAATGACATCAGAGATATGACCTTAAAGGCAATTTTTGGTAGACCACTGCAATTAAAAGAATTTCTTCACTCCCTTTGTATTTATGTTGGAAGAGATCTCTGAGATCATTGAGGCCAACCATCAACTGACCAGAACCATGTCAACTAGACCATAGCACTAAGTGCCATGTCCAGTTGTTTCTTGCATACCTGCAGGGATTGTGATTCCATCCCGGGCAGTCCACTCCAATGTTTAGCAACTCTTTCCAAGAAGAAATGCCTCCTGATGCTCAGCCTGAGTCTGTGTCCTCTTGTCCTGTCGCTAGTTGCCCAAATGTGGTAATTTTGAAATGTGGTTCTGGATTCTCCATGTGTGTTCTCATTTGAAACAAAAATGCCTGAAAGAGAAAGTATGTGACCCTACTAGGTTAATCTTTGCTTTATCTTTATTTTAGGTGCTTATAACTACTAAGAAGTTGCCTTAATTTTGAAAAATTCAATAGTGTGATAGATTCTTAGCTCATGCAAATTGATATGGAAACTTTTCAACCAACGTAAAGCAAAATATCAAAACTGTATCTCTGTATTAGGAAACCAGGCAATTTTGTATTTTTAGTTCCTTTCAAGTACTTTTTAAAGGATTAGAGGAAGAAAGACTTTGGAAAAGAAAATGAAGGTCTGAACTTTAATAATAAAAATAAGAAAATAGGGGGAAAAAAGAAAAATAAAAAATAATTTTTCCAAAAGAT
Organism: Orthonyx spaldingii; assembly: GCA_013397795.1. Lineage (NCBI taxonomy): Eukaryota > Metazoa > Chordata > Aves > Passeriformes > Orthonychidae > Orthonyx > Orthonyx spaldingii. The sequence continues at coordinate 134,080 of VZTJ01006146.1, read as the reverse complement.
ATTTTGTGGCTTTTGGCAGTGCTAATAATTTGTGTGGAAAGATAATATATTCATGTGTGTTTAATCCTATGCCAAGGCAGCTGCTGGTGCAGTAGCTATCTGAAACAAATTAGAGGGCAGTTAAAGTGAGATTTTCCACAATCAAGAACAAAGCAGGACCAGTTAGTATGAAGACAGCTTGTTCTTGTTGCTAATGTGTTTAAAATCTTGCTGCACATAATTTGAAACAGCTCTTGAGTGTGGATGCCGGCTCTGGTTTCTGAGGTTTAGTGCTAAATCAAAACCAAATGGAGAGAGTTGAATTAGAAAATGACAAATTATACATTGACATCTCCTGCTATGACTAAAGAGAAGGGCTTTTTTTTTTTTTTTTTTCACCTTTGATATTGATTTAAAAGTTAATTTTCCTCAATATTAAAATATTTAATGGATGACAGCTGGTTGAAATCTAAAGCTTGCAGCCAGCTATCTGCTGAAGGAAAGCTCTCAATAACTATGGTGGCAGATATAACGCACTTACAAATTATTTAAAGATGTATTACCTTCATTATCCACGAAGTAGATGTTAAGAAGATTCAGTGCCTTTTTACTAGCTGACCTGAATTCAAGAGCTTTTTTCAATGTAACTTTTCATTTCAGCACAAGATGAAATACATTGGCTGATATCCTAGGAATCCAAACAATGGTCAGGTATCAAACCAAAACTGGCATCTGAAAATTTAATTTTATCTTGAAAATTATACTTAGAGAAAAAAAATACAAATAATCATGTTTTTCTTGCTTTTTCTTGATATCTCATAGGCACCATGTGGCATGTCATATGTGTTCTTAGAGAGGTGAGAAATCTAAAATTTTAAAGGTCAAAGGAAAAATACTGCTGATTTCAGCTAGACCTAGAGCTCTTTGAATTGCAATGAAAATGATAGCTAGAGATAATGTAAAGATAAATTTAAAAACCCAATGGCAATAACAATACTGTTTTTGAAAAGAATACATTGAAAAACGTCATGAATCTTTGACCTCAGTGAAAAACTAGTATTTGAATGATAATTGTTTTTCAATGGTACTTATGTGATACCTGTTTGGTAGATTTGGTAGGAAAATATTAATGTTGAGTATTAACTTTCCTTGTGCTTTCAGGGAAAAAAAAGTGCTAATATGAGCCTCATTTTTATTAAAAGATAATTGATCTTTTTACAAGATTTTCTGTAATTTGGTTTGAATTTTAGAGAAATATATAGAAAAAGTGCAGGGATTTTCCAAGTATATAAAAACCCAAGTCAAATGTGCTTTGTCATCAAGAAATCAACTGAAAATATGACAGACCAATGCTAATACCATCAGACCTAGCTATTGCCCAAATAAACATTAGAGTAGCCCTGGTTATATAAACACAAGATACAATGTAATTGTCAGCCTGTTCTTAGATGCATGAGTGAAACACTGATCAATTTTTGTTCATTACTTGGAGTCAGATATGGTCATCCAACTGCATTGTGCAGCAAACCTAAGATTGTAGCAAAACCCGAAGGTAACTGCTGGCCCAATCTGACCTAATTCTGCAGTACTTCTATTTCCTTGAATCAAAACAGAGCATCTGGGCATGACAGAATAGGGATTCAAAAAAGTGAGCCTTGAAGAAAGAGGAAGGAGGTGAGTGAGTAAAAAGAGACAAAGGAATAATGATTAACAAAATAAAAAGTTATAGGTGAGAAATACATGACAAAACAAAAGGTACAGACAGATATTTCATAGGATTGAAAAAAGAAGATCTGGACATGAAAAAAGCATGTGAGGCTAAAACCTAATCACAATATACAAATTGAAACTGAGAATTGGATTTTAGAGTATAGAGGATAAAATGAAATACTGAATGCAGAATCCAAGAGGATAACTATGGTTTACCAAACTCTTTGCAAGTCAAATCCAAATTTCAAGTCAAAGACAGACTGAAAACTTGGCTACAAGAAGATATGTAAAGAGGATATAGTAGACCACATACTAGATTACTCACACAAGCACTGAAGTTATTTATAACAACTGAGGTTGCAACAATTTTAAAATTGGTAACAGAATTTAAGCTCCTGAACCCATAAGAGAGAATTTTCAATGTAAACCTAACAATTTCTCTTTTGTCGCCTTCATGTCTATTTGCAAGCTTACCTTTGAGAACACACTTTTGACATGATATGTCTTTATATTCAGATCTTCATTTCTGGATGCCAATTTTTGCATGTATTTAAAGGACAGACATATTTTTGCACATATTTAAAGGACAGTCATTTTTCTGCACATGTAAAGGTATGCCCTGAAAAGAATTAGTTTGACAAGCATGCTACATTTATTTCTTTGCAGTATTGTCATACATCCATTGTTACAGAGTGTATCATATTTTTACTTTAAAGGACATCTGGACATTTCCCCTACTTCTCAACTACTTCTAAAGCTTTACAGTCAAACCCTCTAATCCAAGATCAGGATCCCGAGATGAGTGTAGTCATGCAAATACAATATATTGTTTCATTCTCTCTAAATATGATCTGTGAAAGCAAAGAAAAGAAACAGAAGAAAATAAAGGAAACAGATACCCTGTTGTAATACTTGTATAAGAGGTTGTAGTGGTTTAAGTTCATTCACCTGAGTTTTTGGTTAAATGCCAGCACACTTACCAGATTTTATTTAATTTTGCTGTGAGATAAGGATTAGGAGTAGGTAAAGCAGGCTCAAATTTTAAAGAATATAAAGAAAGTTTATTAACAGACTTAAAAGGAAGGAAAAAAAAATTAAGAACCAGAACAAAACCTTCAGAATACCTTTGCTCTTCCCACCTCTCCGTTTTTTCTCAATGACAATACAAAAAACAACACTTTAATTTTCAGTCAGTTTACTACTTCTAAATCAGTCTTTCTTCAGTTCATTTAGAGAGAGGAGTTTTTTCCTGCTTTACCCTGTTGACTTTTACACAAGAAATACAATTCTTATGGTTTTCAGCCTCACAACTAGCAGCCGCCCAGGAGAAAAAGATCTCTGCTTGTTGTGGAA
>VZTJ01006146.1:118999-130576 GCA_013397795.1 Orthonyx spaldingii | reverse complement strand
TCGGGCCTCTGCGACAGTCCCATGATTTTTCCGGGTTGTTTAAAAAGTCTGAGCCGGGCTGCAGAAGCAGCCAAGAGTCTCAATAGCCTCGCTCTGCGAAGCTGGCCCGGCCTGGAGGGAGCCAGCCTGGCCTCTGCCCGGCCCAGAGCAGGGACCCGGCTCTGCAAAGTTGACCTGGCCTGGAGGGAGCTGGCTCGGAGCAGGGGCCCGACTCTGCCTGCTGTAGTTAGAATGTTTTGCCCAGCAGCCGGAGAGCTCAGGCCAAGTCCTCCCCACGCTCAGCTGCACTGCTGCAAATTCCCGTCCAAACCTCCCCCCCTCCCCGCTCTGAGAGGAGGGGGGAGGGAAGGGCAAGGGCCCAGTCTTACCAGAGAGAGAAGCACAGGACTTGCTTCTCTGGCAGCAACAGGACAGGAAAAAAGGGTTTTTTCTCAGGTGTATCTCTCTTAAATATGGGTTTTTTTCCTGGAGGCGGAACAACTTTTAATTGGATTATATACCCATCAATACTCAAAACTAGCTGGTCACTGGCTTTGTTTCCCAGGAAGCAAGGTGCACTGCTTCTTGCACCATAGGTCACTTGCAAGACTGACCTTTCTTGGGTAAACCCACAACAGAAGTATAAAGAGTTTGATCAGAATTGACTGCCTTTTTGGTTAGTATTTCTATTAGTTGAATGTTGTCTATTCATTCAAAATCTGCTGCACAATGCAAAAAGGAAACACTATATTAAAACTTACTCCATAATATCACAGGACATGAGAAAAAAACTTGTTAGGAACATCATATGTGCATACAGGTTAGGAAAAAACAGTATATGCCATATAAAAATTGTTTTTAATATTGACATTCAATTCTATGGCTGTTGATATAGGACAAATTTTGCTGAGAGAATATTCTCAACAAAATCTGGTATATTGCAGACTTGCAAGAAAGCTGAACATATGAACAGGGTTGTGTTAGTTAATGGGCCTAGGAAATTAATAAATAATCGTGAAGCAAGTGATACTTTAGGGAGTGATATAACAGTAGCTGGCAGTCTCTATCTTACAACAATATAAATTTGTTCTTGCATAGCGTTGAAGAAATGGACCAAAGCATCAGTTGCTATAAACTGAGAGAATTACAATGGCTTCCATGCAACTGCATCAATTCATGTCAGCTGAGAATTTAGGTCTAGTGTACCCATGAGACTGTGGAAACAGCCCTCTTACTCAGAACGGTTTAGAAACTGCCAAAATATTTTCAGTCTGTCCTACTAGAGATAAGATCTAGTTTACTTACTTCTAAGAAACAGGCCTACACTATTCTAAATGAAAAAGAAATTGTGGGGGGTTATTTAGATCATACTGCAATACTTCCATGAATATTTAACCTAGACATTAAGATCATAGGCATATGAAGTTATTGGAATTACTGAGAGGACTATTTCAATTGAACACAGATTTTTGTTATGTTTGCCTTCCCTCTTTTGCTGTTGAAGTTCATAACAGCAAATAAGCTCAAGCTCAAACTCTGAAATAATGTAAATGCTATAAAACACATTATGATACACTTTTGCCAAATATATACTTGATCCTTTTTCTTTGAAGTTGATATCATTACACGGTGGATAAAACTGTCCTGTTTTAGTTTAGACTTTTTCTAGACAGTTTTCTAGACTGTCAGATTAAAACTTGCTACTTAAGTAAAATAGAAATAAATTACAGACAGATTTCTTCCATTTCCAGGTAAAGCTTGCTTTCATTTTTAATGTCAATTGCGAAGCTAGATGCAGCCATGAGCAGTTTTTATTCTACTTACTATTTGCATGAATGACCCAATAGAAAAGACTAAAGATATGCAACATCTTTTTCCTCTTGTTATTCCAGCTCCAACAGCTTCATCAACGACCTCAAATTACTGCCAAAATAATGCTTAGTCTCTTGAAAATGTGGATAGATGGTCCCTTCCCAGACTAATTTAGAGGGCCTGCACCACCAGATACACAAAAAATATTTCCGTTTTGATTACCAAAGTTTACAACATTTTTGATGATATGCCTCACAAGCTGTTCACAAATCTGTTTCTGTATGGCTTTAGCTACATTGATTAATGGAGTAGGCTGAGTTCCCTCATATATAGCAAAGTATTTCTACCATAGAAATAATATCACATCGCTTTGGAGTACTTAGGCTCACTAGAAATACATCACAGAAGAAATCTCTATTTTCAAATGTTTTGTGGCCAGACTGAGAAAGGAAAATGTAAAGTCTTGAGACTATCCTTTATCAAAATGAAAAGAAGATCATGCTTCAAGTGAAGATGCAGTTCCAGAGAAACCAGTAGGACTGTTCAAATGCTGAACCTAGGCCTGGTTATCTTGCTGAATTCAGGCTTGAATACTGATGGGAGATCTGCCCCAGAAGAATAAGATCAAATGAAAAACTCTACCATACCTGCGCCTGTTAACTTCTTATTGCTTATTAACTTTCAAGCAGATGAGGAAACCGCCCTCTATTTCTTCGTGCTTCTCTGTTGCTACATTGCTGCTTGTTGTGTCCCCTGCATTTGAGAAGCTTCAATTTTCTCTCTTGGTTCAAAACCACCTATTTTATGAATTTTAAAACGCCTCTTGAGAGTAACCTCATAGATAGCTTACAAAAAGCAGAGTGAAGAAAGAGACATGTAGGAGTTTAATTACCAAATTCAAGCATAGTAATTATCTGTTGAAAAAGTACAGGTTATTTGATCCCTAAAGGGACTATTTTTTGAAATTAAGAGTACAGTTGTTACTGTTAAACTTTTGCTATAAAGGAAGGGCAGAGGTTTATGAGAGTTTCAGAAGACAAGTGCCAGGGCACTACTACAGCCTAACAGACACTGCTACTCTCAGTATTTTCAGACAAGAAAGTTAAAACAAGTTCTCTTTTCTATAGCTTCTTACTACTCTTTAGGTTAAAAATGTCATCAGATCAGGTGAGGATATTCTCCTTATAGATTTATATTATAAGAGTATTCTACATTTCTTGGAAAAACCATAACTCAAATGGATGCAGCTCCTCTAATGCCTACAGAATGTTATGCGCTCTCTTCTAAAAATAATACAAATATAGTGAATATAGTGATTTTTTTTGTTGCCTGGGCATCTCCAGAGAAATGCCCATATGACTGAAAAGTGACCCTACTGAGTATGTCACACTTAAAATACAGACACTAGAAATGTGTGTTCACTTTTTATGTGCAACATTTTTCAAGTTTAATAATGAGGAAGAATAAGTATAGTATTTCTGATAGTAAGAAATTGTTCCTCTGTTACTTCACCCCCACCCCCACATCCAGCACACCTGGAATCTTTTGAGGGTGGGGGAAAAAAAAGACTTAAAATAACAGCTTTTTAAACTTTTGACATGTCTAACAAAAAGGAAATGTAAAGATTCCATTTTATGCTACTGCCTGCTGCTTAACTAGAGTCATAAGGTCACTCGGTAACACACTTCTTTTGTGCACATCTGTGCAATGGTGGAAAAGGGAAAGCTGCCAATTCTCTAACTAGGTATTAAGTTTTCTCATCCCTTCTGCCCTACCCGTTTGCTCCCTCCCTCCCTCCCAGCCCTAAACCCACAGCCCAGATTTTCAGTATCACTGTTTTAAGACCTCAAAAATCTCTGCTTAGAAACATTCTTGACCCTGTAAATTGATTTTTCTCTATTGTCATATATGTTCTTTACCCAAACATAATATTACTATATTCTAAGACAGATTTCATAAAGTACTGAGGACTAAAATATCACTGTAAAACACCTAGTAGAATAGTATTTTTTCAGTATGATAACACTTTTTTGCATATTACACTGATTTGAAGAATATGTGCAACTTGCATACATACTGTGTTTTGGGGATATTATCAAAATAATTATACATGTCTTCATTTTCTTATGTCCTCAAATAAAAAATATGTTGAATAATAAATCTGAACAATAATATAAAATTTTTTAAACTTTTGAAATTTATTTACACTTTGCTTTTATATTTTGAGTTTCTCATAAATTTAAGATGCTTATGTAAGTACTTTGATTAAGTTCAATGATTCAGTATGAACGATTCCATAGGCAGAGTCTCAGTTACAAAACCCTATTATATGATGAACATATTTAACTACTTATTTCTTGTTCCTAGGAAAAAAAACCCCACACACCTGCTATAATACCATCTCTGTTTCTTTTGCATTCTTTCCCCAGATATGCCTATGAAAGTTTTAACTAAAGAGGTAAATGACTTGTTGGTAAAATTGGTAAAAATATGTTTTATTTGGTTTTATGCAAAATCCACTCTAAAAAAGATCTAGGTTATTTTAGAAAACGAAGTATCACCTGCACTTTGTGAACCTCTCTTGTAGTTTCTGTGAACAGGATTTTATATTAATGAGCAATTGCAAATTGTGGTATAACACAATCCTGCCCAAGTGATATCTTTCTTCAAACAGGTATAATTGGACATTGTTTCATCTGAACATAAAAAAATAGATTTTTGATCAGTCATTTTGCAGTTATGATTTTGTATATGGATAATAGGATATCATCATATGAAACACACAATACAAATTCTGTATTACGAATTGCTCCAATCCACAAAATTAGACTTTCTAACTTCTGCTGTTATGTATGTTGCATTGTTTAGCTGAGAATTATATAGATCACAAATATGTAGCTAACCATTCCCTCAAATGAATGGTCTGGCACATTAACTGAGCTCATAGAGTGTGAATGGGGTCTTAGAGGCAAAAAAACCCCATCTTAAGTTTTTGCAGCCAACCTTAGATAAGCAAGATAAATTAGGAGAACTTATACATACCAGACAGAGCCAATAGCATCTTCTTCATGACGAAAATATGACTGATACCTTTCACTTATTAAGATAGCTCTTGCACAACATGTATTTCCCCTGTCTGTTGTCCCATTGCTGGAACTCTTCTTGTGCCTTCTCTTGATGAAAACCACCTGAATGTTTTTCAAAGAACAAGCTGAAGAAAGAACCATTTCAGTGGAGAGTAGAGACATTGTTCAGACATCAGTATGAGAGTTAGTCAGTACATTCTACTGCATGTTACTGCACAGTAAGTTGTCTGTTTCTGTGATGATGTTCTTGCCTTATAGAAAATCACATGGTTTCAATTAAGTCCCTACCAGATGACAGCAACAGTAAACATGAATATGCCTCAACTCAGCCCATGAATAGGAATTAGTTTTTTTTAATAAGAAGACACCACACCATCTGCTGAGGTACAATAATGGTTTGCAACAAGCTTTTTAGAGCGCATCACAGGTGCCTGTCCTCTTCTACAAATAAATCTTCACTGAGGTGTCCTTCTTGTGGTGAAATGCCAAATTGCCTTATTCTCTACATAACTTTTATGTTTAAAATATAGTTCCTGTCCAGTTTCAATGGGTGCTTTTTTATGTCAAATGCTAGCAAAATATTACAACATGCACAGAGAACTTACAGAAGACACAGCAAGAGATACAATCATTGTACAAAAATAATTAATTGGCAAACAGTTAATAAATTGCTATTGCAATCCAAAATATTTAGATCCACTTTGTCTTCATGTCTCCTTTTATTCTAGTTATTACACTTTGAAAGAAGAAATTAACCTAATTAAAAGAAGAGAAATCTCAAAATCCTTTTATTAAAAACAGTTTGCCCGTAAAACCAAGATTTGCTTGACAATTTAGCCTAGCTCTTTCATTCAGTATAGTAAAGGTTTTCTGATGCCATTCAGCAGCATCCTGAATTGACTTCTACATTTTTGTTTTAAATTAACATTACAGTGCTGTTCAGCACCAGCAGGGTTTGAAGTTGCAACACCATCTGTGGCAGTTACAATTTCTCACGGATGAAGATAAGGAATCACCATATATTCTCAGCATTCACACTTGTTTCTCAGTCACTTAAAAAGATTGCAGCTGCACTGAAAATTAATTCTCCACAACACACTAGGAAGGCAACTGAACTGCTTGTCAAGTTAGTCAAAGCGTGGTGAAAACTTCCTGATATTAGTATGTGTGGGAGCCTATACATATGGCTAGAACATAGTCTGGTGTTTAATGAGACCGCCTCACAGAGAAAGATCTAGCCCTACTAGTCTAGTACTTACTCTACTAGAGTTTAGTGACAAAAACAATTACACAATAAGGTCATCTGAGACTGTGAACACTAAAGAAACACAGTATCTTGGCAGAAAGGAGATGGAACTAGAGCTGTAAGTTCTACCTAATCTCCTGATTACAAACCTAAGAGCTGAAACATGTCAATGTCCCCATTGATTTTTGTGCATTAGGATGAGGCCTCACTTTTCCAAGATACCAGATTTGCATACTAAAAGCATTTTACAGGGCATTTGGTTCTATGGAGGAGTTGTTCAAAAGCCAGAAGTGAAAACTACAACCTGACACTGATTGTGTGCATACAATACACTGGAATGAGGAAATTTTTTTTAATCACCAGTCCTGGTAGGCATCATCACCTCTGAAAGAGGGCTACAAAGAGCATTCCTGAAAAGGACTGGCTCTGTATTCTTTTCATGTGATCTACTGACCTCCCTTCCCACACTCCCAGAAATAAATGTGTAGTCTCATGGTTTATAGCATGCTTGCAAGGAACATTTTTGAAGTATTATTTCAGTGTGAGAAGAGAACTGATTTTCATTGAATAGATACTGTCTTCTTAAGGCAGTACGGTCTAGAAAAAATATACTGTTTCTGTTGCTCATAACTTATACAATGGCCTTCCTTCATTTTTTTATCACCCAACTTGGAATGCTTTGTCTCTACACACACTTTTCAGATTTTCAAAGATTGAAAGCTGGAAGTTCAAGCTGAAACTTGGTAAAGGCTATATAGGTATATTTTTATTGCCCTGTTCTAACAGATGTCAAATGGAGATTTCACACAGCATATTTAATATGTGTACAACCACCCAAACCTGCACAAGAAAACATTTAATGATCTTGAAATAAAATTTAATCCCACCAGGATTATAATGAATGCAAACATACTGATCTTGTGAATAGTTCATCTCAGATGGCTCTTGCAATACTGACTTCATTGTCACTGTAATTAGGACTACAGAAGAGGATTCGGGGAGATAAGCAGCATATTGATTTTTCACCAATAACTTGATAAAGTTTTGGCCACTGTGGGATCTTTGAGTAAGTGAGCGATGGAAAATTACACCTTGTATTAAAAATCACTGCTAGTGGTTGAGACCAAAGCATTTTGGAAAGAGACCGATTAACAATGAGCCAGGACACCTGAGGTATTCAGGTTTTTTCTTATTCATCTATATGACTGTTACCTGTGTGACTATGAACATTCATTCATAAGGGCTCCTTCATTTAACTCAGTGTGACATTGTCCAGAGAGGCAGTAGTAGATGCCATATAAACTGTAGTGGCCATAAGTTGTTTGAACCCCCCATTATGCACCAGAGTGCAGCATAAGCATAACCACAAAACCACACTGTAGTTACAGCAACTGCTGTGATAATCTTCTGAGAGGTGGAATGATTGTGCTGCTATTCTGCTATTCACTCCAAGGTCTCCCTCAATGATAATGGTTTGATTTTGCTTGGTTTGGCTGGTATGGCTGTTAGACTCATGCTGGGAAAGTCAATTTGACTCTGTCAAACACCAAGTTCCTAAGTCTCTGATCTCCCCTGGTCATAATAACACTATCATCATTCAGTATTCATTCACACCACATATTCACAGCTAAAAGGCAACAAACATTCAGAAACAACTTGATAATTTTTAACTCATCATCTAATTAATCTGTTCTCCTAGCCAACAGTAAAATAATTAAATTACTTTTCATAAAATTTCCTCCTGAAAAATTCCAAATAAAGAAATGTTAACTTGTCTTAAATCTAACTAATGATACATTTATATTAAACAAGATATGGAGCAATAATTAAGTTACTTATTCAAACAGATTTATGGTGCATTAGCAGATATTGACACATATAACATCTCTGAAAAGCATTCTTATCCTTACTAAACACTCTAAAATTATATCCCTTAGAGATACCTTAAAGATTTTCTGTTCATCAGTCTTCTCTCCCCTCAAAAAGGTAGAAGAAGACAAAAGTATCTTATTTTCATAGGTCATTTTATTTAATATGGCCTAACAGGCAAAGCAATGGACTCTGTGTCCTCCCCTACTTGGCTTTCATAGTATACTTGCCTTTACTTGTTTTTCACTTGACTCTTCATTTCCTCATCTTGAAATAGAAGACATAATTCTTCTTTGTGTAAAACACTGTGAGATCTAAAGATAACAAAATGTTAAATAATAATTAAAAAGTACTATTTTTACAATACATGCGAGAGAAAGGGTATCACAGTGCTAACAATAACAACTGAGTGCCATCAGCATTCTTATGTTCAGTCTCCCACACATACGTTGAAGTACAGATTATATTTATATATGTATATAAAGAGACTAAGGATGCGATAAATGAGTGGTGGCATTCTCAGTTTACACCTAGGACTACAGTTTAAAGACAATACTCAGGGTAAGCTCCACCTGATACCTTGAAAAAAACCCCCGCAACAGCAACCAGCATTTTCTCCTAAGACATGCAGAAGGCTGATAGCACCCTTTGCTCATGGCCTGCCAGGTCTCATGATTAGACCAGTTGCCCCAGAGGCTGACAGTCTCTCCTTTGAGTCTCAGGGGCCATATCTACCTTTTACAGTCTAGAAAGCTGCAATCTGACTCAGTGGTGGTGACCACCCTGCCACCTGAAGTTATCCCATTTTATGGAAACTCCAAAGATACTGAAGCTGAGTTCTCATCTAAGAAGTCAACTGAGAGAGGATGTGGCACACAGGTTGAAAAGGGGAAGTTTTGAGCTATGGAAGTTTTGAGCCTCAGGGCTCTAGAAAATGCATTGTGTTTTTGCTATTGTAAAGTGGAAAGCATTTCTGTGTAGTTCATCAGATGGTGACATTGTTAATCAGTGGCATTTGAAATCAGAACAAATGAAGATAGTTTGCATGCCATAACTGCTCTCTGAAGCCAGGCTATCTAATCTTTCTAAAAGTAGATGTAACTCTCTAAAAAATGTTCATAAGAAATTAGTACTTAATTACTGCAAAACAGCTGTCCCTTCTGTTTTCACCTTCTTTTTCTTTCAGAATTGTGTTACATCTACAGAATCTAAACTAACTATTAGTTTCAAGTTTTTTGGTTTTCTCAAAATGGAACAAACTGAAGCAAGGGAAGTCTCTTAGACCACCAACTAGACCTGAAAGTGGTATAAGTAAATCAATCTCCTTTCCAAAATCTTCCATTTGAAGTGAATAAACTCCTTCTTGTTAAGTCCTATCATTATCGCTTCCAGTCATCAGAAAAGAGTGCTACATATTTGGTGGCTATTTTCTGCATACAGGCAGGGGAAAGGCAAACCTGCATCAAATCTTCTGCTGTCATTCTATCAACTGCTCTCCATGCTTGACATCCTCTGTAGGCCCTATACAAATGTTGCATAAAAAACCATGTTGCTTTCCAGTATCATCTGTTATTTCATCTGTTTTCATAATGATCAGTTTAGTTTCTTATGTAATATTTCATGTCAACTTTCCATCTACAGAGAGATGTAGGTGGTAAGATTTCTCTTTCTTCTTAGGTTTTAATCTCTTCAGTTGAAGCAGATTAATATCCATTATGATAAATAAAGTACATTAAATGAACTGGCAGAAACTGTGGATTGAATGTACTGTGGGAACAGTCAAAACTAAAACAAGTTATTTTTTTCAGGGAAATATTAATAAAATAACTCAGAGAAATAAAGATATTTTGAATTTATTTTCCCTATGTGCAGTGGAGAAGGCAGTCTGTCAACTCCCCTGAGCTGCCCCATTACCAGAGAATCCATGAGTTTTACCTAGGCAGACAGGAAGCAACATTTACAAGGGCACAAGAGAAATCCCTCATTTCTCTACACAGTTCTTCCTCTTTCATCAGGGAGGAGGCATCTTGCCAGTTGGATGTGGATAAGGTAAGATAAACAAATATCCTGACAGTTCTGCAAGGCTCGGGCCTTCCAGGGCACTTGAGTCTGGGGGCCTGAACAACTTGAGAGTGCTGTCTTAGGTCTGTGATAAAATAAAATGGATGAACAATTGGCTGAACATTCAGGCTTAAAGAATTGTAGTAAATGGGGTAATATCTGGTAACACATGAGTGCTAACCCAGGGCTCAGTTTTAGGGCCAGTCCTCTTCAGCGTTTTTATCAGTGACCTGGACATAGGTGTCAAGTGCACGCAAAGTTTATGGGTGATAATGTATTAAGTGGAATAATTGATTTCAAAGAGGGCTTACAGAGACATCTTGATTAGAGCACTGGGAAATCACCAAATGTGTGAAATTTGACAAGGACAAATGTTGGATTCTGCACCTGGGGAGATGTATGTATAGACTGGAGACAAGAAGTTGGAGAGCAGAAATGTGGTAAAGGATCTGAAGGGTTTGAGCACTAAGCACAGCATAAAAAACCTGTCAAAAGTGATTGTCCCACTTACACACAGCACTGGTGCAGCCTCACCTTGTGTGCAGTTTCAGGTTCAACAGTATAGGTGTAATGGAAAAGATAATGTGTTCAAAGGAGGGCAACAAAGATAATGGGCAGGACTTATGAGAAGTGGATGGGGATACTGAGTTTGTTCAGCTGAGGGAAGATGAGAGTGAGGGGTGACCTCACTGCTGTCTACAGCTTCCTTATGGGTAGAGTGGGGTGGGATGTGGTGTTGTCCTCCCTGTTGTCTGGTGATAGGATGCAAGGAAAGGTGGACTTCGGCTGTGCATCTGCCTGATAATGGGAAATGGTCAATGAATTCCTTGTTTTGCCTTGATATCAACAGGAGAAATTGTTGATAGGATATGAACTGAGGTTCCAGAAGAATCTTGCCCTGTTAGTGCAATTAAACTGGAGAAATATTCACCTGAAATATTTAATGCTGATAAAACCACAAATTTGCTGGCACTACAATTCATTGGAACCTTTTCTTTAAATCTTTTTTTCTAGTCTTGTTTGTAGCGCTTAGCATTGAACTTCTTTATTGATACTTGCAGGTTTCAAGTGGTGTCTCTGAGCTATATGAGTCCCAACTGTAAACAAAAAACACAGTCCATTTGTTTTCTGTGAGGTTCACTGAAATTGATGGCAGTCTTTACAGTGAGTTCAGTAGGAGCTGGAAAAGCCCTCACTGGTACTGAGTTAGTTTTCCCCACAGTCCAGTTTCTAAGTAACACTTGAGAAAAAAATACTTCATGGAAAAAGTGATGGCATAGTAATGCAATTTGCCACACATTTGTTAGATCCAGTAGAACTACCAAGTAGTTGCAACGTTATTACTGTGAAATGCTTTTATTTCACAGTAACTGTAAAGTGACACCATGTCCCCTGTACAACCCCTTGCTCTCTTATACACATGAGATAGCATAATTGAAATCTTGTTTTCAGACTTGTGCTTTTCCTTCTTTATAGACTGGAATTGCAGAATGCCTAATAAAGGATCTCTTTCTTATTTTTCCT